>RPOG01003402.1:0-64668 GCA_008086565.1 Thalassoma bifasciatum
CATTACGTCACATCCTGACGCCTGTACCCTGAATATTCACTCTCCTTTCCACCAGAGGAATCCAGAGTTCAAACATATCAAAAGTGTTGTTTCATCAAATTATTCCAAGTGGTGAAATTTCTCCTGTAAAGTCCGTTGTTTGTCTGTCTGTCGTGTCCGTTCTCATCAATAACAGCAGCTTCACAGTCTTAGAGCATTTACTCCTCGGCATATTTTATTTCTCGAGTTCTGGCTACAATACAGAAGTGACTCCATCTCGAAACATAGAGATTTGATGCCAGGAGAGCCTGATTTATACAAGAAGTGCTCTCTGCTTGACTGGCCAGTGCTATAAGCACTTGCAGCATAAAAGCCCCCAAACAGGCTTGTTTCTTGGTTATCAGCCCTAACACTCACATGTACAGTAACCAATAGCCTTACTTATCACATGAAGCGTGCCATAGCTACTTAGATGGCCAAAAAAGCAATTTTTGTGCCGTGCATTATCATTTACATTGATGACCGGGAGCTCAAATAGTGATTTTTGACAAACCTTTTCACAGGGAGAGCAAAGTTGACTACAGAGAAGACACTGAGCACTGATTAAGCTGGTTTTGTTTGCACGCAGTCATCATACTTGAGCGTAAAAATGAGAACACATCTGCTGGTGTTTGGACACCTGAGACTAAAAACTCTCTAACACCCACAAAGTTTTACCTCGAAAGCTCAAATTTCACTTAGATGTAGATGAGAAGGTGTGGTGGATGTTTTATGTTTGACATGAAGCATCTTGAAGTTTATGATGGTCAAAAAATGGTTATAAAAAATGAAGAGGAAAATGTGTTTCAGCTGCATTTATCCTGATGTGGACTTTAGCCACATATAAAAACACGACATTTTCTGGAACTAGAGACTTAAATCTTTCAAATGAGGTGTCACTGATGAATTTTGACCTTATATTTCTACAGTTATAAGCTTTAAAGACAAAGCATGGTAAATAAACCAGAATTGGGTGGGAACTAAGGAGTTAAAGAAGCAAAATCTTTTTATAGGAACAAGCAAACGTGGAAGCAGGATGTTCAGCCAAATCTGTGCTTTTATTGTGGTATAGGGAGAACTTCTGCCTGATGGGACCTGACCCTACAAGAAAAGCTAAATTTAGATGATTTTTTTTTTTTTTTGCCTCTGATGTGGGAGGACGACGACTTTGAAGGCTCAGCTCTTGCTGCTGCCCGCCGCTCTACATCGTCTGATCCTCCCGTCAGTTCTTAGCCCAGCAGTGGATTTGCCTTCTTCAGCGCAGGACGTAACTGTCTCTTTATATCGCTGCAGCCAATTGGATTGAGCAGAGTCCCGGTTGGAAATTTCAGATCAGCTTAAGTGAAGGAGAAGTCGAGACGAGGTTGTGTTTTATGTGATGCCAAACGGGGCGGGATTTTAAGAGGCTTCCTCGTCGGGTGGAAACAGGACGTTTTATGTGCCAATAAATGCGACAATATAATGAAACAGAGAGATTTCATGCGACACTTTAAAGAGAAATTGAATTAAAACACTTTCTTTTATGAGAAAAACAGTTGCGAAGGAGCTCAAAGTTTTGCTTTAACACAGTCCCTTTGCTCTCTTNTTATCACGCTCCAAACTATGCATCTCTTTCGCTGTTGCTTTCGCCATTTCTCAAAGACCCAGCCAAATGGGTCCAAGCGGAGAAGGACACAACAGGATGAACATACTGTGCTTTTTAATCCCTCAGCATCAACCACAATACGACTGAGCAAAGAAGGATCCACTAGCCGAGTGAAAGCTTGAATCCTTGGAGCTAAACACTACAGAGCTCTTGTCTAACTGAGTTTCGCATGAGTTCCCCGCTGCTGCCTCATTAAGCCTCTTTTCTTTTGTTTGGGTGTATTAATAGCTCAAGTGGAGGAAGAGGAAAAGTGTCCTATATCGAGCTTCCCTCTGGGAGCCGGGCTCTATTAGCTGATGTGCTGCAGTGCTGTTTGTTCCAAAGAAAATACAGTGCTCTACTCACGGGCTCCGTGGGACTCGGCTCGCTCCCTTCGCTTCGGAGGGAAGAAAACATTCATGTCGGGGAAGGTTCGCTTTAGAAGTGACGTCTCTTGGGGCTGAAATTCGAACTACTTTTACCCCCTTTGATGAAGAGAAGAAGGGAGAAAGGTTTTAATGTAGTGTCCTGTTCTCTTTGCTGCATGTTCAGTTTTCTTGATTTTTGATTGAAAGATTAGTTCCAACCTTCAGTTCTCCCACTTTTTGTTTCTTTTCCAAGCAGTCTGACCAAAGAGCTGTTAATCTGTGAATGGTGTCATCTTCAAGTTTAAGAGACACATGTTGGTATCTTATTTTGATCACACAGTTTTAGAGTAGAGTTTTTAAAGCGGAAGTAAAAATTAAAGGTAGTTCAGAGCTGTCCTTGGTGCTGAAATGGTCAAAGCTCTCAACTTTGACCCATAAACCTGAAAGTTTAGTTCTGAGTTTAGATTATAACAAGGTTTGACTGAGATGGAATTTAAAGTTCAAACATTGAAGCTTCTTACAGGTTTAAAAAGATTCTTTAAAAAAAGCAGAAATCCTTTTGCAAACCTTTCAAAGAGATGATAATCCCACAACAGGGACATTTACAGCAAATGTCTCCTCATAAATATACATTCAGAACTTTTAATTAATCACAGAAATTAAAGTGAGTTCATACATTTTCAGTTAATATAATAATAATAATAATAATAATAATAATAATAATAATAATACATTTTATTTAAAAGCGCCTGTCTCAGCACTCAAGGTCACTGTACAACAAGAATAAAAGCATAGATAAACAAAATAAACACAAATAAAAACATATCTTGTAATAAAAAAAAATATCTTGGGTCAGTGTCAGTGAATGAATAGATTTAAACGCGTGACTTTCAAAGAAATGGAATACATGTAGGTCTAGAAGTAATGAAATTTTGATCAATACTTGCTGATTTCTTCGACTCTAAACTCCACCAGTTTGCGCAAGCTGTTTGATCAGAATAATACATTTACTGTTGTACAACAAAGCAGAAAAAATAAAAGCAAATGACTATTTTCTGGCTTAAAACAAATATTTGCTTTCATTCATGAACAGAAACATTCATTTTAGTGTTTATGTTATTCTTGATTAACTTTGACACACTTTTTTCTGTGTAAAAAGTATCAATATCTGTATTAATTTTGGCCTGATATTTACTCTGCGTTGGATTAAGACCAAATTTTGCAGTATCACACACCAAGAATAGGAACTAAAGCAATCCTACTCGGAAAAAGCAGCTTGTTTTTTGATGAAGTTTATAATTCAGCTCTTTCAAATGATACAAACTAGAACCAAATTTGACATGCAGTGAGTGGTTTATTCTTTAGTGTCCTATGAGAGTGTTTTTTTTTTTTTATGGTTGGACAGCTGGAGGGAGACAGGAAGTGTGAGGAGAGGAAAAGGGGGACACGCAGCAAAGGGTCAGGGCTGGGGGGTCGAATCTGTGTCCACTGTGAGCCAAAACTGGCGCCTGACAAACCAGGAAAAAAAAGGAAAAACTGATTATGTCACAACCTGGCGAGTGAAAACATTACAAAAGCATTTTTCTTGTGAATTTGACTTAAATAATCCATGTTTTTGTTTTTGTACATTTCTTCTTCCTCCAAGATCAGAGCATGTTAGTGTGACTGAGCACTTCAGTTATGTTTCACCTGCTGACACATTTTCAACTTTTCTTTCCTTTTCCAGCCGAATATAGCTTTATTTTTTTACATTTATTCATTTGTTTTTCTAACTGCACTGCAGCCTCAGCACACGGGCCGTTCGACCTGACCACTAAGCCAAACTGACGCTCTGAGCATCGCTTTATTTTGACTGTGATTAACGCCGCGTTCAAGTTTTTTAGAGAGGGAAACTTCACTGTAGATTTCGTCATCGTCACCTTCTCAGCCAAACCGTCCTCACCGTCCTCGAACACATCGTCAACCGTCAGAAAGTACTGTAGCAGTAAATCCCTTTGAGATTGGTGAAAATAAAACTGTTTCAAAACTCGCAATCAAGCTTTAAGGGCAGAACTTTGCACTTGTATGTTCTTTTAATCATGCAACTTATTTATTGTTTTGTAAATGATGAAACATCCTCATTGTTTTGTGCAGGTTCAGATGATTTTTTTTTTTCCATCTGTGCAGCTTTTGTCCAACATTTCTAAGAACAGAAACCTCAACACCGGATAGTACTTTTACTGCAAGGACACACCATGTGCATACCTGCTTTTTTAGGTCACTGTGAACATCATCATTCAGGTCTTTAGGTACATCACTCATACTTTCAGAAGAAGTACCTTAATTTGCTTCAATAAATGCTTTAACTGCTGGCTGATTACATCTGTACATTGATATCCTGTTAACGAGTCTTTAAATAGATCTTTGGCTTCATTGTAAGTGTGTTTACATCATTACTGAGATATTTTGTGATACCAGGATTTGTGCGTATGAGTTGTCAGAAAGACAATAAATGTACTACTTCCTGTTCATACGTGGATGTTGATCAATAAATAAGGTTAAAGTCTTTTCATTTCTTAAAAAAAATGTATCCTGATTACAAAGATAGAAGAGTGTTCAGTTGGACTGTGGCCTCTAGAGGGCAGTGTTTAACAAAGAAACACTCTTAGAGACGCATCAATTCATCTTCACCTTCATGATTTAGTCACAGATGAGACGATTTATGATTTATACACTGAACTCTTAACATACACTTAATTTTTATACTCTCATTTAAATATGTTTTAAAAATATATGTTGAAATGTGACTTAAAGATGCACTCGTGTTACAGTGAGATAAAATCATGAGACTAAAAAGTTTCCTTATAGAGACACAGACATGTTTAGTTTAGTTTAGTTTATTCACACACATCAACCTTGACTAACACTGAAACACACATGCATACATATGGGTCAATGACAATAAGAGGGTCTAAAAACGTATTTTTAAAAAGTTCTTTGAAAATGGATAAAAACATATTTCTGAGAGAAGAATTATGTTTTCTAACAGATTTCAGTAGTTGACCAACATTTCAAAGTTTTTAGGTTCATTATTTTTTAGTATTTTTAATTTGAGCACCCAAAAATGTCAGGTGGCGCAACCAAATATATGAAAATATATTTATATGTTCCTGTTATTTTTTCTGTGTGAAATTATTGGCAAGTATCTCTCAAGTGTCTGTAGTGACTCATACATTTTCATTTTGTGTGTTTCATTTCTTTTATTTGTGAATAAGATAAATAATTTGATGTTAAAATAACATTTCACATTATTACATTGGTTGTACCACCTGACATGGAAATTGTTCCAGTCACCAATGAAGTGAAAAAACCTTTTTTATCAGTATTTCAGAGAAATCTACAAACTTTTCCACTTGGTCACAAATGTCATTTGGGCTCCTCTGGCTGATGCAGTTTCCTGTTTCCTGTTTTATTCTCTTCACTTTAAAATAAAAGTCTAATGTTATGGTTGCACCACCCTGACATTTGACATTTTATTTAAAAAGGTTCAAGCATAAAATAATGCCACTGTATTTTTAATTTCCATTTACAATAACTGACATTCAATTTTTAGAGTTAAATTACTGTGGATACTTGTCAGGACGGTTGCACCACCTGACATTTTGGGGGTTTGAGGAACCAAAACACAAAAAAAAAAATGTTATATTTTACTAGTTTAAAGATGTGTTCAAATAACACAGGTTTCATAGAATAAAGAAATACATGTGATGAAATACTCAATTCATGATGGAAGGAAATATTGCACTCAGACACAAAAAAGGGACGTCATGTCATTGACCCATATACATATGTATAATAGATTTCTCAGTGGATGTGTGGAAAGGGTGACCCCAAAGAAGCTATTTAAAGCTTGTAACAGGGGGTCCGTTTTCCCACAAATAAGGCGGGAGCACACAAGTAAAATAACAACACAAATACAGACAGAAAAAAGAAACTAAAAAAGTAGCAGACGACCCTGATATTGTTAGTGGATGCAGTAAAATAACCAGTAAATCAGAGATACTTAGACAATAGTAACTGTTTTAGTTTTTTCTTGAAGACAGATGCAATGTGACATTTTTAACTCATTATCAAGCTCATTCCAGATCATGTCTGATGATGTTGGAAATAAGGATATAAAGTATTAAATATTATGACTTGAGTGTTTTATCAATTAAGAGTTTTAGGGTTTTAAGATGTAACAGGAATGAAAAAATAATACCATAATTACTGTGAACATTACATGTTTTTTCTTTAAATTGATATGTAATATTATATAATTTAAGAATTGTCCTCAGTAAGGGTAACAAAGCTTCCACAATTTATGATGCTTTAAGAATCCTTGTATTGATCATTCACAATCAGTCAGTCTCCACCTGTTAATGTCGGGAAATAAGTGCAATAACTAATAATTCCCACGTTGATTTTTACTTGTGATCGAATTTTATTATGCAAAACATTCATTTTAGGTGAAAAAACTAAAACAAACAAAGTGCAAAACAAATGCACTTTTTTATATCTTTAATATGTCATCTCAACAACTCAACTATAGCAGAGCAACAAAAAAAAAAAAAAAAAAAATAGCCTAGAGATCTGTCACATAATTCTACCAATTGGTAAAAATGGTTAAATTAGAGACTCCTCTTACTGAAATGTAATGACTCAAAATGTGCTGAACTATTTGGTTGAGAAGGTAGTTAAAGGATTAACTGACAACTGAAGGGAATTTTTCTGCAAGTCAAGTTTTAAAATTCTATTTGATGACTTTTTCCTCCCATAATCCACCAGGAGAGGGTGCTCCTCTGCTCCTAATCAGCTGTGACTGTTCCTTCGTAGATCATCTGTTCTCCAAAACCTTTGATAATAATAATAATAAAAGTGTTGACTTTATCTGCACATCAGAGAAAAACTATACTTTATTTCTTTAAATGAACTTACTGTTTGATTTAGTTAGTTTCGTATTTTTTTCTGGTTTTGGTTTTTAGAATCAAAGCTGTTTTCTGAGGATTTTCTTTGTCCAGTTTTTAGAGTTTTTAATAATTATTTCCGTGTTTATTCCTCTCGTTACAGCAGATGAGACGTGTCCCAGAGTTGACGCTGGAAGCAATCAGGTTAAAATACTTTTCAGTGTTTACAAAATAATAACACAGATATTTTTATGGTTTTTTTTTTTATATTTTCACATCATGTATTGAGGTTTCACCCCACTTGCCTCGACATGGAACAGTGCACTTAGAGAGCACTTCTGCATGACTAATTTTCCTGCACCAATGTCGATATGGACATTCAGGGGGAGGAACTCATTTTCTGTTTGTGTTGTGTGTGTGTGTGTGTGTGTGTGTGTGTGTGTGTGTGTGTGCTCTTTTCTCAGACAGCACTCACATGATATCCATTACTAAACAATGTGTTGTGCGACGTCGTGGAGTATTCAGATGGAAGGACTGCACTCTAAAACCCATCAATGAGATTTTCAGAGGGAGACCAGCAGCTGATACATCCAGAAGCACAAAGGTACTCTCGAAATAACAAACATTTCAGAGTATTTTCTACGTTAGAATCAGAAGAAAGAGTAAGAATATGAACAGATCAGCTTTTTAAAATTCTTACAGCACACATGGAGATATGCCAGAGGCCAATCCAACCAACCTTTTTTAAAAGCCTCACGAGTAAAGTCAAAACAATGTGAACCTTTGTTTGCTGAGCTGAAGAGATTGATTCTGCTCCTTTATGCAAAGCCATTTTTAGTTCACCATCAAAGCACTCTCCAAATTACCTGAAATAAATTACTTCTCCCTGTTCATGTCAACACAGAGCGATTATTGTCAACCATATTCCAAAAGACTCTTTTCAGCAGTAAAATTGGTTCAAAGGTGCAAGNCCCACCCCTCCCTCAATGCTTTCCTGCTCTGCCTGTTCCCAAAGCAAGAGGCATTCCTGGGGGCCACCAGTGAAGCAGCTTTAGAGCGGAGGCCTGCTGGCTCCTGGGTGGCCTCTTGTGCACAGGCTCCAGGGGGAGGAGACAATGTCTTATTAATTGACTGGGCGTCTTGGGCAGAGTTCAGGAATTTGCAGAAGGGGGAGAAGGAGAAGTGGGGATGAAGGATGAGCTGAGAGGGACAGAGGGGGGGTCACAAACCAGCAACAGAGACTCACTGAGCCCTGATTTATTTCTGTTTGATGTACACGTCGACTCTGAGGGGTGGGAGCTGTGGTGGGTGGAGGTGCAGCTGTTTTATCCAGGTAAAACCCTCATGGCATTAAAGAAACTAATTTGGTGACACCACAACTTTATGCCCATTTCAGTGAGAAAACAAAGTGTAGTTATGAATAATAACACTTAGTAAGTTTTAATGTTTGGTAGAAGACTGAGACCATCACCGTCAGTTTTGTGTGAAAGTTTGATGCAGTGAGTCAGGACAGTGACGGGTGTAAGGAAGAGCAGGGGCCATCCCACCATGTGCCCCCCCCCAGGTGTCCCCTCTCTAATCCTGTTACATGTGTCCCCCATTAGCACTAATGGAGCAGCCATTGTCGNCCCCCCCCCCCCTCCATCGTGTCCCGTGGTGCCCTCGCCCCTGTCACCTTGAGTCAGTAAACTCAGCCTCGTCATGTTTGGGCTGCTTCCCACACACAGGGGTCTCCATGACGACAGTGGACCACCTCCTCAAACACAGACACACACACACACACACACTCAGACACAGTGTTGGAGCTGCAGAGGAAGTGATGGAGGACTTTCACTAGAGCTGATGTTAAAAGTGACAAAACTTTTTCAGAATCCCATTCAACTGTTAATCTCAATGTTTTGACTTATCTCATAATTTTGACTTTTTTACAAAACAATTTAACCTCTACTTCAAAAGTATGTCTTAAATGGAACATAAAAAGTCAAAATCTTGAACCCCCTGCTATTATTTTGACTAAATGTCAGAATCTTGACCTCATCTCTTAACTGTGTCTTTTTATCTCATAATTTTGATTTCATTACCTGAAAAAAGTTTTGACTTTTATCTCAAAATTTTGACTTTTTGTTTCAAAGTTGTGACTTATCTCATTATTTTGACATATTTACCCTCAAATTTGACCTTTTTATTTCAAAATTTTGACTTTTTATCTCATAACTTTGACATTTTATCTCATATCTTCCATTGTTTATCTCATACTGTTGAC
Source organism: Thalassoma bifasciatum (assembly GCA_008086565.1). Classification (NCBI taxonomy): domain Eukaryota; kingdom Metazoa; phylum Chordata; class Actinopteri; order Labriformes; family Labridae; genus Thalassoma; species Thalassoma bifasciatum. The sequence goes on from RPOG01003402.1 coordinate 9,199, forward strand.
TTATGTTATTACTTAGACTTTTTATCTAAAATTTTTTAACTTAATATCTCAAAATTTTGACTGATTATCCCTTATCTTATAACTTTTTTAAAATCAATTCTTCAACTGTGAATCTTAAAATTTGACCTTTCACATAACTCTGACTGTTTTTCTCAAAATTTTGACTTTTTTATTCCTTAACTTTGACTGTTTATTCCAATATTTTGACTTTTTTGTCTCACTAATCTCATAACTTTTAATCTCAAAACTTGGACTGTTTATCTCAAATGTTGGCTTTTTAGCCCATAACTTCGATTTTTTATCCCAAAATTTTTGCTTTTTTACTCAGAAATTCTACCTTTATGTGAAAACTTCGACTTACAATTGACCAAAACAAAACAAAAAAAAATGTCAACACAGCCAAGTTTTCACAAATAGTTCCTTGCTAGTGGAAATGGGGTTCATTAATTATGAGGAAGATCTTTTAATCTGTTTCTCGTGAGCCTCAGTTTCACTTCAAATAGTTATAGAGAGACTTTGTGGTGCTTAACTTTTGTGGTGCTTAACTTCTGTGATATGAACCTGGAAAAAAAAAAGAGAGAGAGAGATTCAAAGACTAAAAAAATGCACTTAAGCAGAGAAGAAAAGAACTTTTTCAATGCTCAGCTGTTGAATGGAGATGAGATCAATCATTTCTGATGAATTCCAGGGAGTCGGGAAAAGCAGAACACTGGTTCGATTTTGCAAAAAAGGCGCCATGTTTTCCTGAGATGAGGTAGATATTCTCACTTCCAACACATTTTAAAAAGATATGTTGTCAGACTCCTGCTGATTGTGGTGGGGGTGTTATGACAGATTGTGTTACACATGTTTCTCTGACTCTTTAGATAAATTCTACATTTTTAGTTTGGATTGTTCTGTTCTGCAAATCTGTGTAAGGGAGAGAGAGAGAAAGTAAGAGCGTGGATTCGGTGATTTTGTTTGGTGCATTTTCAGGTGACACCCCCCCCCCCCCCTTGCTGCACGCACTGCATCCATCACACAGACTGATTGAGCTGACCTTCAGGCCTGCCCATCCGACCCCCGGGCTTCCTGTTCTTTGTCCACCTCCCACAATGCCACTGGTATCACAGAGACAGGGGAGGTCTGAGAACCGACCAGGGGAGTCCACCCGGGGTACAGCGAGGGTGGGGGTGCGGGGGGTGCATGGGGTAGAGAGGGTCTTGGTGGAGGGAGCTGAGGACCCCCTTTTCAATTTCACTCAGTCCTCCCAAATGAGAGAAAAGGCAGAGAGTGGTGTCCTCTGTCATCCTGCCAAACAGGGACCTTTAAAAAGCAGCCTCAGTGCTTTCTCAAGTGAGGTGTCTTCTTGAGAGACAAAAAAAGAGGAAAAGAATGAGTGGGAGAAGAATTTAATTGTGGTGCTGTGTGAGGGGCTGCTAGTGGGAGGATGGCCACTCTAGTATTTATAAAGGAGAGAGACGGTTTGCTTGTCCTTCCTCTGTGTGTCTCTTTGGCCCCGTGAAATGTGAGGTGAGCTGGAGCAGAGCAGCTCCATTACTGATCTTTTACAGGTAGAAATCAACAACAAGGAGGAGGAGGAGGAAACACACCAGCTTTAAGATGTAGAAAAAAATCCTAATTCTCCTTCAAGGACTGTATTTTCACAGATTCATTCAAATAATACCAGATGGGGTTGACCCTTTAACTACCCCACCAGTAAAAAAACAAAACAAAACAAACACTTTTCGCTTATATTTCTTATTGCAACAGGTCGATAATAACCACAGTCTTTCTTGTTTTCAGCAAACCTTTCTGTTTTTAAAATACTGGCCTGTACCCAGAGGTTTGAAATTTCCTATAAATCCCAAAAATTGAAGAAAAGTCACATAAAATGCTCATTTAGAAGAAAAGGAAGTACTCCGTAACATCCAGGGCATTGAACAGTTTGATTTCTGTAAGTATGCAACAAAACATTGAGCGATGTTATTTCAACCAATGAAATAACTTAAGTGCGATAGCTAATAATTCTTACATTCATCTTTTAATTCTACTGTGCAAAACATTCATTTTGCATGGAAAAACTTGAAGAACAAAGTGCAAAAAGAGGGACATTTGAATGTCATTATTCTTTGTTAAACAGTATTTTTTCCTCTTCGATTATTATATCCAATTTTTGAACATCATTAACTTCAGGATGCTTCATACCAGATATAAAACATCCACCACATCACTTCTACACCTTCTCATCTACATCTGAGTGAAATTTGAGCTTTTTAGGTAAAACCTTGTAGGAGTTAGAGAGTTTTTAGTCTCAGGTGAGCAAACACCAGCAGATGCGTTCTCATTGACCACAGTCTGGTCTGATGACTTTGTGTGAACAAAACCAGCTTTATCAGTGCTCAGTGTCTTCTTTGCCTTTCTCAAAAATATTGGATGAAACAAGGAAAAACTGCACATGAAATATTTTTATCTTGACTAAAGTGCAATTACTAATGATTCTACTGTGCAAAACATTCATTTTGCATGAAAAAACTTGAAGAACAAAGTGCAAAAAAAGAGGCACATTTGTTCGCCTTCAGATTTCACCCAGATGTAATTGACAAGGTGTAGAAGTGATGTGGTGGATCTTTTATGTCTGACAAGAAGCATCTTGAAGTTAGGAAAAAAGTGTTTCAGCTGCATTTATCCTGATGTGGACTTTAGTCACATATAAAAACACGACGATTTCTGAAACTAGAGACTTAAATCTTTCAAATGAGGCGTCACTGATGAGTTTTGACCCTATGTTTTACAGTTATAAGCTTTAAAACATAGTATGATATATAGGCCGGAAATGTAAGGGGTTAAACATCAGAATAACAAACATTAGTAGAAGAAAATTGCTCTTTTTGTGATGACTCATAAACACAAGTTTGTATATGGGTCAATGAGTTGACGTCCCTTTTTTTTTGTCTGAGTGCAATATTTCCTTCCATCATGAATTGAGTATTTCATCACATGTATTTCTTTATTCTATGAAACCTGTGTTATTTGAACACATCTTTAAACTATTAAAATATAACATGTTTTTTTGTGTTTTGGTTCCTCAAACCCCCAAAATGTCAGGTGGTGCAACCGTCCTGACAAGTATCCACAGTAATTAAACTCTAAAAATTGAATGTCAGTTATTGTGAATGGAAATTAAAAATACAGTGGCATTATTTTATGCTTGAACCTTTTTGAATAAAACATTCTTTGCAAATAAAAAGAATTTTAAAGCTGTTGAGAAATTTAAAAAACTTTTGTCCCGTAATTTTCACCTTGTCAAATGTCAGGGTGGTGCAACCGTAACATTAGACTTTTATTTTAAAGTGAAGAGAATAAAACAGGAAACAGGAAACTGCATCAGCCAGAGGANAATTATTTATCTTATTCACAAATAAAAGAAATGAAACACACAAAATGAAAATGTATGAGTCACTACAGACACTTGAGAGATACTTGCCAATAATTTCACACAGAAAAAATAACAGGAACATATAAATATATTTTCATATATTTGGTTGCACCACCTGACATTTTTGGGTGCTCAAATTAAAAATACTAAAAAATAATGAACCTAAAAACTTTGAAATGTTGGTCAACTACTGAAATCTGTTAGAAAACATAATCCTTCACCCAGAAATATGTTTTTATCCATTTTCAAAGAACTTTTTAAAAATACGTTTTTAGACCCTCTTTTTGTCATTGACCCGTTTGTTGTTGTTAGGGATCATTTCAAGAAGGAATCAGCTCTGTGGTGGATATACATGTGGATCAATACGTCCCCTGAAAGACTGTGCAGCGTATAGAACAGTATAAATAAAGATGATGTGTGTTCTGAGAACTTCAATGTCAAATAATCTTCCATGTAAACTTCCAGTCTCTGAAAACACAGCTCACTGCTTTTGTGAGTTTTCTACGTCTGCTCATGCATCCATGTGCATGCACGTGATGAAACGTAGCTTTTTTTCTGAAGAGCTCACTGGTTACCATGACAATACTTCTCTGTGGGGGTTAGGAACAATCACCTACCTGTGCTGCCTCCCCGGTAGAAGTGATATTAATAAGATTTTTGTCCTCGGGCATAAACATACATGTCTGAGTGAAGGACGGGGTTTAATACACCGTGTTAATCGATCCAGGTTTTATTCTGCTGCATTCACCACGCGGCCGGTGCTGTTTCCTTTCACAGTCATGTGATGTCTCTCAATACAATGTGTCCTTGCAGCGCTGGACTTTTATGAAAACAAATCAATAATCCTTCGCTGACTGACCTTTCTATGACCCGAATAAAAAACTGAATAGAGTAGAAACTTCAGGTTAACTTTCTTTTTGTAAGTCTTTCAATAATTACTCTGCTGGTTTGAGTCCAGCTGGGATAAAAACATTGCTCAAAACATGCAAAACTCGCCATCTTGGAATTTCACACCCGCCTTAAAAAAATGTTTCTAAAAAGAATTATAAAACATTATACAAATTAATGTAACAGATGCTGAATCCAAAACATAATAACTTTTCTACATTTACTACATTTTTCTTAAATAACATTTCGGGCTCAGCACTTTTGATACATTATTGACCACTTATTACATTTGGGGTTTTAATCCTTGTTAAATTTGAGTTGTTGTTACATATTTGGCTCTCTTATGTTTCTGGATGTTGTGCTTTTACTGTAAGAGAACCATGATAAATTCAATAATCAAAATTCTAACTTCTCACTTTATAAAAAATACTTGAACTCAAAATACTTTTTCTAATGCTTGAGAAGGTTTTATATCAGGAACTTACTTCTATGATAAACCCCTTACATCCTATGTGCTATGCTATATTTCAGAGCTTATAACTGTAGAATCATAAGGTCATAACTGATCAGTGACTCCTCATTTGGAAAATTAAAGTCTCGAGTTTCAGAAAATGTCAGGTTTTTTTTGTGGCTTAAGTCCACATCAGGATAAATGCAGCTGAAACAGTATTTTTTTCTCTTCATTTTTTATAACCAACTTTTCCCCTTCGACATTTATATCCAATTTTTGAGCATCATTAACTTCAAGATGCTTCATGCCAGGCATAGAACATCCACCACATCACTTCAACACCTTGTCATCTACATTTGGGTGAAATTTGAGCTTTTTAGGTAAAACTTTGTAGGAGTTAGAGAGTTTTTAGTCTCAAATGTCCAAACACAAGCAGATGCGTTCTCATTTTCCACAGTCTTGTCTGACGACTTTGCGCAAACAAAACCAGCTTTATCAGTGCTCAGTGTCCTCTTTGCCGTTCCAAAAAAATTACCAATGGAGGTGCAATGCAAACTTGAAGAACAAAAAAGAGGCACAATGGAAGATATGGTTAAATTAGACACTTCCCATGTTGAAATGTGGTAACTTAAAATAGGCTAAACCATTTGGTTCAGGAGGTAGTTGAAGGGTTAAAGAGGGTTTTTAAAAAAATATATTTTTCAGGTGTAATTCTGGTGCCTAATTGCAGAGACAGTAAAACTGATTCCATAGGTTGTCGTCTTGTACGTTCAGCTGCTCTCGGTCCTTGTGTGTTGCGGCGGCGCTCAGTCAGGCTGCTGATCTGCTCTGTGCCAGCTCAGACTGAAGGCCTGTGGCTCAACACACAGAAGCTCCTCTTCTTTTTCTTCTCTTTCATTTGCAATGCTAATGCACAGGAGACAGCTGTCATCTCGCAGCGACCATGATCAATCCAAAGCCAGAGGGGGGAAAGGAGGAGGGAAAAAAAAGATAAATAAAACTGCTGGGTAAATAGGTCGGCCTATTATCTTCTGGCCTTGCATGGAAGCCGGTCCTTGAGAGCATGAATTTCAATGAAAGTCCCTTTCCATCCGAAGAGAGAGGGGAAAGAATCAAATGTGGAAAGATGCCTACGGAAACAAATGAGAGCAGAAAATTAAAAGTGGAATGGAGCAAAGCAAACAAGTCTTTGTTTCCTGCCTTGTTGAAAGTCCTTTTTATAAAACACGGGAGGGTTTCATGGAGAGAAGGATGCTTGGTCTGCAGCGTGTACGTATCAGAGTGCTCTTCATTTAGCATGTAGATGCCTCTCTGCTTAAGAACCCATATATCTGATTACTCAGGTTCCCTATTTCAACAAAGTGTTCCCATTGTTTATGACAAAACAACAATGTTCAAATATGTGGATCCAATTGTGCCAGCTTCTTTCAAGTAATTGATATGCTCTTATTGCAGTGAGTCATTTGTTTAAACACAGGCTGAGCTGAGTGAGTGCGGCTGCTTGTTTTCAAGTCATAACGTCAAGAGACAGAAAGAGCTGACTTTTGTATTTGAATTTATATGAATAAATATTCTCACATGATGCCGCAAAGTAAAACAAAACATGCTCAAAGTCTCTTCTTTTGTTTGAAAATAGTTAAAATAACAATAATCAGTGAGGGAGGGTTACCTGTGCACTTTTAATTAACTAGATTATAACTTTACTTTCAGTAAGCTCACAGAAATAACTTTTAAAAGTTTTGCAAAAAATGTCTGCTGTGATAATTTATTTACCAGAATTGACCTATTGCAGGATTACCATCTTGTTAATTGGTCTGTTTACAATATTTAAGTGCACTAACACTGAGAAATTAAGATTGTCTCACAAAAACGGTTAGGTGTTATACTTTTTGTGATTTGTGTCAAAATTGACCAAAAAAACAAACCAATACAAAACCATATTAAATTAATGTTACATATGCAGCAGTCATAATAAGTTAATACCATAAAGTGTTAAAATGATATATGTTTTTTTAGTCTCAATGTGTTAATCATGGTGCATTTTAAATCTGAAACTCGAGGGGGGCTTGCATTTCCTTTCAGCAAATGCTGCATGAAATGCTGAGCATCGCAAACGTTGAATAAATTTTCTATTTTTTAAAAATCAGTCTTATTTAATGAAACCAACACGTGACGCCACTGCTTTTCAAGTAAAAATAATACGTAAAGAGGCAAAATATCGCTTAAGTACTATACCACAGGTCTAAGCTCAGCATTCAGGTGCGGCTTAGCTGTTAATGACAGAAGACAAATGAAGCAAAGTTTTGTGGTTTGCATTCCCACAGATCAACACTTTGGAGCTAAATTTAGTCCAAAAGTCAAGACAGGGAAGTACAAATTATCTAATTGATTTATTCCTAAATGAAGACATGCTTAAAAGCTATTTAAAACAGTAACCATGGAGTTAAAAACTGTGTACAAATGCAGAATTATGCAACTATGAGGAGTCAATTTAGCAAAATTAACTGTCCAATGCCTGCAATTTACTACAAGTTTAAAAAAGCCAAAAGTATAGAAGAGTCTTGGGTATAATAGACAATTATATGTTTATTTTTTTTATTTTTTTTTAATTTTAAATCCCATGGGGAGCGTTAAAAATATTTATCCCTTGGAGACCCAGCGTTCTAATATTTTAACATAAGATTTTAGACATTCAGTTATAAGATAAAATAAAAAAACATATTTTTTTCCCCCTAAAGAACATATTTATATGGTCAGTGGATTCTTTTGTTAAAGGCTTTAGCTGTAAATTTTGGATTACTATTGTCTCTACAGTTTCACCAGAAATCAGTATATAATTTCGTTTGATGATAAAAAACATTGGTATAATCACTCTCTATTTTTTATGTTATTTTATTTATTATATATATTTGTTTGTTTGTGTGTTTTGTTTGTAACGTCTATGCCTCCTTTAAGTTGGTCACCTCTTTGTCACAGAGTTGAGGGTTCAATTCCAGGTCCAGGACAGTGAATAGAGAGGAAATCAGTGAGAGATACTGGAGGATAACACGGGTTGGATTTTTACTCTGAAATATGTTTACACATATATATGGGCCAGGACTTTATCGTGTTAACTGTGATTAATTTATTACAGTAATATTATTGCATTAAAAATGATCTAATGCATATTAATCGCACCTATGCACCGCAGAAAGTTTTCCATATTTTGCTTCAGCATAAACTCATAGGAAAAGCGGAAGAAGTGTCCACCAGTTTGTCTATTGAACAGTCTTAATTAAAGAAAACCTTAAAGAAAACTGAGCCAGTCTCATGCCTGAAACTTTCCCACAAAAATATCAAACCAGTGATAACAATGCTGACCAAACTTTCGTTGAGTTTGTGCGAAAGAAAAGCTTTTTGACAAGTGGAACCAGGTGTGTAGTGTTAAATCTGTAGAGGATCTAAAGGAGTTAATTTGTTGTTTGATTAAATGAACAAAACATTTCCTAGTTTATTTATTCTTTCAGTTCACTATTCATTGATTCACTTGTAAACTATTTCTATAGAATGATTCTCACTGTAAAATACATTTAATGGAGATTAATCAATTACAAAGCCTCTGATTAAATAGATTTTTTATGTATAGATACATCGATAAAGCATGGTTAACCTCAGTGCCTCAACGAAGCTTGTTTCCCTGCATCATCTACTCAAAAGCTATTGATCAACACTCACTCTGCAAAAGAATGTTAAATTAAACCAGAGCCTCCACAAAAAAAACCCAAAACGTGTCATTTCCATGTTCTGAAAATAATGTAAAATTTCTAATTAGTGATTCTTGCGTAACTCGTGCAAAAACAAGATATATTTTGTTGTGGTAGAATCGGTTACATTAAAGCTGTGAGGCCAAACATCCAGACAGTCGTCTCTAATTTATAAATCATCTGGTGACAAAAGAGGTCAGTGAAGACACAAGAAGCCATTACTCTCCCTCCGCTGCCTTCACTTTCTCCGCTAATAATGTTTGCCTAAGCTGGATTGAGGGAAATGAGGTGGAAAATTCAGAGTGTATTGGGTGTGTGTGTGTGTGTGTGTGAGTGTGTGTGGGAGGTGGTGTGGGTCACTTTCGGGTTAGGGGTGGGTTTTGCCTTGAGGAGGGAATCAATTGATTCCCGTTGTGAAGGATGTAGCGACAATGTTTCATCTTAACATGTCATCTCTCTATCTTTCTCTCTCTTTCTTACCCCCACGCACATACACACACACACTCACACACCCACACACACACACACACACAGCCTGTTGATGTCAGAGGCAGCAGCAGTAATCCCTGTGCTAGGCCGCCCAGATCATTATAGACTCTGATCTGCAGTCCCTGAAAGAGGGAATTAGCTGGGAACACAATCCCAGCGACCTCTGTGACACGGGGACAAAAGCTCAGCTGCCGGGGGTCCGTGTCCCCTAAACCAGCCCATATGGCTCTGACAAAACTGTTACAATGGCTGCTACAATGGAAACACGGTGGGAGGGTCCGGGGCTCGCCGCAGTGTGCGTGTGTGTCCCTGTAAGATCTGACAGTTTGTCTGCGTTTGTTGTTCTCATGTTGTAAACTCTTTAACAGGCGGCTCAGGGTGAAGGGAGCTGTGTTGTCTTACAGTTTGGACACATGCTGTACAAATATTTCCCTCATTTCCAGCACAGAAGGGTGTTAACAGCAGTCAGACGACTCATGTTGGACGGATAAAATGAAGAGATAAGTTAGTGTTTGTCTATAAGAGTGTGTGCTCATCCTATATAAGAGCTGATGTGTTTCCTAAGAGCCCCCCCGGTGTGTTCATGCTGAGCAGCTCTTTGTGTTTGGGGCGAGTGGAAGAGACTCCCTGCTTCGAGAACACACACAGGAGAGCTGCCTGCCTCTTCATTTTGCACTCTTTCTCTCTAACACACACTTTTAAAGCCACACTTTAGTGCGTGTGCATGCTGAGACACAACTCTTGTGTTGTTACAGATGATCAGAAAAACACCTCAGCACGCTACAGTTCAAATAAAGTAGTTTCCTCCGAAAATTATGACCATGACAGCAGGTTATGTAACCTTCAACCTTTAGTGTCTGAAACCTTAAAAGCTTAAAGGATGTATATTACAGGGTTTACGGTGAGACTTTTTGCTCATTAATGACAGCGTGCTAAAAGTTTTCTAGCCCTGTAATGTAGCAGTGATGTGCAGATTAATACTGAATTATTGATACCAATAATACCAGGTCTTTATGCTTTAAAATTGATTTTAAAATCAAAATATCAATACTTCTGATACATCAGTTATTTGAGGTAATGTTTTATCATCAACAGGAACAAAGGAAAGTACTGAAGTATTGAGATCTTTTCTAAAGGATGCCTGTTGGTGGGAACTACTTTTTCTTCCACCTGAATAAGTGCGGAATGCGTAAGTGCAGAATGAATATGTAAGTGCAGAAAGGATGAATGTGTAAGTGCAGAACGCCGGAGTGTGGGATGGCTGATTGCATAAATGCGGAATGCATTGTGAGGAATGATTGGTAAGTGCAGAATGGATTATTGCAAAAGTGAAAAATGTGTAAGAGCGGATTGCGTAAGCCCAGAATAAATACACGCGAAAGTGATTATTGGATGCATGTGTGAGTGCAGAATGCGTAAGCACGTATTGCATAGCCCAAGAATTAAAGAATGTGTAAGTGTGGCATGTTCAAATACAGAATGAATGAATGCTTGGGTAGAGAATGAATGTGTAAGTGCAAAATGAATATGTAAGTGCAAAATGAATGTGTAAGTGCAGAATGAATGTGTAAGTGCAGAATGAATGTGTAAGTGCAAAATGAATATGTAAGTGCAAAATGAATGTGTAAGTGCAGAATGAATGTGTAAGTGCAGAATACGTAAGTGCAGAATGAATGTGAAAGTGCAAAATGTGTAAGTGCAGAATGAATGTGTAAGTGCAGAATATATAACCGCAGAATGAATGTGTAAGTGCAGAATGTGTAAGTGCGGAATGAATGTGTAAGTGCAGAATGTGTAAGTGTAGAATGAATGTGTAAGTGCAGAATGAATGTGAAAGTGCAAAATGTGTAAGTGCAGAATGAATGTGTAAGTGCAGAATATATAACCGCAGAATGAATGTGTAAGTGCAGAATGTGTAAGTGTAGAATGAATGTGTAAGTGCAGAATTAATGTGTAAGTGCAGAACGAATGTGTAAGTGCAGTATGGATAAGGTTAAGGTTACTTTATTTTTACCGGTAGGTAGATTTGTTTTCTACCAATATGATGATGTCATCCACTTTGACAAGCGTAAGTGCAGAATGTGTAAGTGCAGATTGCATAAGCGAGGCATGTTTTGTACGAAAGTATTGGGATCTCGTCTAAAGGATGCATGTTGGTTGTAACTACTTTTCTTCCCCTCGAATAAATGCAGAATGCATAAGCGGGGATTGCGTACGTGTGTAAGCACAGTATTACACTCTTCTGTCTGCTATTCAGTCTGAGTCTGCAGATACAATAGCAGAGGGTAAACAGAATCATGCATGGAGCTTTTAAAGCTCCACAAACAACCAATGATGTTGATGTTTGTGGAATAATGATGAGGAGTAGTATCTGTATCATAGTGGTTTCATATAGGTATCGCTGATATTAGCCTGAATTTTGCTCAGTATCAGATCAGAAAGGAAACTGGTGGTATCAAACATCACTTAAATTTGGTATTCTATGTTAGTAACTGGAAGCATTAGTAGTATTCAAATGACCTCTTATAAAAGTTTAAATAGTAAGTATAGTTTTTTTTATTGAATTTCGAGACATAGATACCTGTTTATGCCAGCAGAGGAAGTATTTATAAAGTGAGTAAAAAGGCCAGATCAGAGCAGATACCAACCTATTAATCTACAAAGCTAACGCCATCATCAGGAGATACATCACGACTTTACAAGTGACCAATGAGTAAGTGTGTCATCATCTCCAGGCTGCAGACTAAGAAGTGTAAGAAAATTTATGAAGCTCATTTGTAAATGACGGCTTAAACGCACTGCCAAGTTTGAAATACGTAATAAAACATTTTGTAGCCAATAACTGAAATCATTTTTTTAAAAGAACTCCCATAAACCACATCAGAGATTTTTGGTCTTTCAGGCCTCAGATTTACAGAAAAGTTTGCATTACACACTTCATCTACAGCTCTGACTTGTTTCTGCACATAAAAACGTTGCTTTTCTTTCACATGTTGAGTACTGAAGTAGACGTGTAAATAGTGATGAGCTCTCATCGTCTTTCATATCAGGACAGTATTTGGAGTATCTCTGAAAAAAGGGCCTTGCTCTCTTTTTAGATATTTAGCACACACTCTTCTGTTCAGGCTTTGACAAAAGCAACAGCAGAGATGTTTTTTTTTTTACTCTTTTTAATCTATTCAGGAATTTTAAGAGAGATTTCATTTCATTCTTCTCTGAACCAGTCCAACACTTCTTAGCTCAAACTTTCTCTGAGCTGCTCCAATAACAAGGAAGGTCATTGATGATAGAGCATCGCCTGCTGTATCTTGATTCCGTTTAACAATAACGCAATTCACAGACAGAAAGTGGTGGGTACTCGTGCTGCTAAATGCTTATAAGGCTCCTGTTTGCACCCATCAGGCCGAGGTATTTCTCTAATGGTGCTTGCTGATGTGAAGAGGGGGAGAGAGCGGGCCACTTTTTGCCTCATCAGGTATTTAAAACACAAGAAGGATTGCACTAAAATATCCTAAGCTGCTTTTCAAGGTGAGGACATGAGCTACGATGAGGCTTCACATGACTTTTCTTCAAGGCCTGTGTCCCTTTTTCACTCGTATTAACATTTGGCATGATCCTCGTTGAGTCAATAATGTTACAACCGAGGTGCATTTTCTCCGGGGGCCATATTCTCTCTTTCTCTTTTCTCTGCTCTCTCTTCGCTGCTCTTCACCCTCTCCAATTAGGGGAGCTCCAGCTGTGCACCCGTCAGGATCAGAGGCTGCTTCTATTAGCCAAATCCATTTGTGTGGCGATTGAATCACTCCCCAATCTTCTCTTTCTGCAGCCCCCTGCAACCTCAAATACACAAAACCATCCACAGACGCACACACACACACACACACCCTTTCACCATACCCCCCCCCCCCCCACACACACACACACTCTTGCATGTCTTTCTTCGCGCTCACAAATCTCTTCAAATTGAAATGTAGCATCAGAGAATGTACATTAACAACAACAGCAAAGACATAAATCAAGAAATATATCATAAAGAAAACTACATTTGATTAAAGTAAATATTCCTTCAAATAAAAATACAATTTTTTAATCATCTTGGATCAATTCTGACAAAACTGTCCCCTTTAAGTTGCTTTTGAGGAGCCTATGTGTAACTTAAAACTGGCATAAATGTTTTTTAAATCCATCAATAATTTATTAAATTATACTTTGATGTTTGGATGTTTATGTTTTTTACTTTTCTCATGTTTATTGGAGGAACTGTGCAATTTAAGCAAGATGTTAAGGTGACTTTTTTCCCTCCAAGTGACTGATATTTACTGATAAAACTCCATATGTATAGATTTGCTGTATTTAGTAAGTTGAGTTAAAATCTCACTCTTTCCTACTATATTTTCCCTGAAACATGTAAGAACTCCTGGTGGGATTTAAAAAAAAATTATTATATTTATCTCGCTGAAACTGGAACACTTGAGTCATGAATCATAACTTCATATTGGCATGTAAAATACTAAAGTTGAATGAATTTATTATATTATATATTTATTTTGGAAAATGTAAGAGAACAACAACAAGCAAACAGAGATTCAAACAATGAAACTTTGAAATTAAAACAAAGCAAACAAACAAAAAAAACCTATGAACCACTAAATTATCTTCTTTTACATTTTCAAAAAAGAGTGGAAAGAAGTAAAACTTATCAATTTCCACCATTTCTCTAGTTGAAACAGTCAAACAAATCAAATTTTTGTGAAATTTGAGATTTCTTTTTACATCCTTTATTACTTTTTTTTTTTTTGCTGAAATTTCTGCAACATGTACTCAATAATCATTTAACTTTACTCACTTCTGTTTTTCACCCTTTAGGAATTATTAAAAATTAAAGTAAATATTCAAAACTGTTAACAATGCTTAATTACCACATAACCTGAAGTGTGAATGATATTTAAAAGATCTAGTTTAACAGTGGAAAAAATGCAAATAAGACTCCAGAATCATGAGCTTTTACATATTTTTGGGGGGTTTATTTGTATGTGTGTATTCTTTTACTCTCACAGTTGTAGTTGCTATTATTGGAAAATATTTTTTTTTCTTTTGAGAACGAATTTGACCCAATTGAGAGTAAATAAAAGATGATATTTTCCAGCTTTTCTTTAAAGAGAATGCAGCACCAAATTGTGACTCTCTCTGCATTTTTAAGACACACAGTGACACTGACTCATGCTGCTTTTAAAGACGAACAACCACAAACAAACAAACACACACACACACACACACAAAGAAAGTTATCCCAAAGTGGACCCCCCCCTCCCTGTTCTTGAGAAACTTCCTCATTTAGTCCAGAAGGTGGCACAATTGTGTAGGAGCTGGTGATGGAGCAGCCTTTCATCGGGCGACAATAGATGTGAAATTAAAAGCTCATCACTACAGTCCTGTCACATGAAATACACATGTAGAGGATCTGCATCTTTGTTCACTGTATGCTAAGAGACCTCTTGACCCTTTGCCCTAAAGACTGTGTTAATGTAATGCTAAAATGTCTTTTTTTCTTTGGAAAAATTATAAAATAATGTTGGGTGAAAAGAAAGAGGGGATGCAGTCCTTCCACAGTCATCGAATTCAAACTTACCAAGGTCAAGTCTTTTGTAAATCCTCTCTCCATCAAGTGTACTTTCCTGTCTACCGCTCGCTCTCACAGCGTTTTTTATTTCCAACCCTCCCATGTCACAGGCACACACATGTACACACACTTGCTTTTTCTCTCTCTCTCTCTTTCTCTCCGTCCTTCTCTGCTCTCTTGAGTGACAGGTCCTGGTCCCGTTCACATAAAAACAAAAACAAAAAAAACTTCAGAGAGGCTCCGGGTGGAATGTAAAGAAATGACAAGTTAAATGCCCTCCTGTTGTAAAGAAAGAGAGAAAACAGTGACTCTCGTGTGATGTAAACGTGGGATTTACTCTAATTACGGCAACAAAGAAGAAGAAGACGAAACATTTTAATAGTCTGCAAGAAGAATTCCAACTTCTCATACTCGTATTGAACACGCAAAACACACAACGGTTTAAAAACATACACAGCCGGGATCTTATAAATTAACAGAAAGAATTCAGAGTGAGGAGACTACACTGTAAAACTTTTGAGCATAAAATCACTGTAAATTACTGGCTAAATTTTGCATGACTTACACAGAAATTGACCCTTAACTCTGGCAAATACAAACTTGTGTTTATGAAGTATCACAAAAAGAACAATTTTCTTATACTAATGTTTGTTATTCTGATGTTTAACCCCTTACATCCCACCCAATTCTACCCTATATATCATACGATATTTATACAATATATACAGTACTTTCACAGTAATTTGCTGCTAAATATTCTCACAGTAACTTCTTGTAACTTCACAGCTGTAATGATTCAAGAATTCTTCAAGAAATAACAACTTTGTCCTGTAGTTTTACGACCGCAAGACAAGTAATATTACAGTAATTTCTCATTTGCTTGCAGGTTTTTGGTAAAAATAACAGTTTTTGAACAAAAAAAAAAATTTTTTTATAAAATTCCCTGGCAACAATAGCGACTATTTTTTTTTCAGTGAAAACAACTGGATTTTTTTTTTTACAGTGTACTGTTAATAGGTTTACAGGGCACCTTGTTTTTTGACATCTTACTCCTGTAAAAATTTAGGTTCGAGATGCTCAACATATTTACAACAAACATTTCAATGTGCACAACCTCAATAAATGTAGTTTTGCCCCAAAAATACTAAAATATGTAAGGTTTTCAGACATTTTCATGGTAGTTTTTCCTTCTAAAATATATGCTTATTTATTTGTTTTCAGGGTAAATTGTTATAATTGTAACCTGTTTACTTTTTTTAAGGAAAAAGTCAAAAGAAAGTCCAGTTCTGCAGGTTGGATAGCGTCTTCTGTTAATAAAGTTCCCAGAAGTCCATTCACCAATTTCCAAATTTACAGTGATATTACAGAGGATTTTGATTACAGTATTTTATTGTGAAACAGTACTTACATGCTGTGAAGTCTTGTGCCACAGTAGTTTTTACAGGTATTATTTTTGATATCACAGGGGCTTTTCATTACAATATTTGACTGTACAATAATACTGTTAAAATTGTGAAATCCTGGTAATTTTTAACAGTGTAGTTTAGGGTTTTGTGCTTTGCTTTCTCACTGAACTGTTTGACAAAATATCTTGATATATGCTCTAAGAATTCACAAGGTGTCCAGCTGCAGTTAAGTGAACATGATTAGCTTCATCATTAGCACTGACAACAAGATGAGGAAGATTTTAAATATATGTGTACAATCCTGTAAAAGTTTGACTGCTAAGTTACTATGACGATGACTGTACTGATATTTTGCTTCTTCCCCAAGGTTAGAAGACACGTGGACACCAGAAGCTTCAGCTGACAGGTTGGTAGTTCATTTACTCATTTGAAATGATAAAGAACCCTGATGTGATTTCAGTTGTTTGTGCAAAAATGCATTAAAACACAGAGTGAGATCAAATCAAATCACACAGGACCCAACCAATGTTAGCCTTCCAGTTCCTATCCTCTCATTCCAAAAATTCCAAAAAGGCAATTGACAGATCTTTGGATTTACTTAGATGAAATGAGTTCATGTAACACAATAAAATCACAGTCCTTATGTGAATAATAATAACATTAAGCCATTATGGTAGTTAAACTTGATGCACTTGCAAAGGTTCAAATTCATTTATTTGGGTTGATTGAAAAAATGAGTGGATGCAGTTGAATTTAATTCCTTACCAAACCTTGTAACCGTGAGTGAGGAGGGCACACAGTGGACATGAGACCCTGCTGTACATGGGTGGATCATGCAGGTCTCACAAGTCGTCTACGCTCCACGGTGTAGACTGAAATCCCCTTTTAGCATTTTTCCATGATGTACAGTTATACATGGTAATTCAACATTTAGATGGGCAGCTTGAGTGGGCAAATAAAAATGCCTCTTCAAATTTGAGGCAAAACATTCATATGAATTTTCATCAAGAGTTAAACAGAAGAAAAAAAACATTATTTATTGGTTTCCTTGACATCTAGTCTATGCTGTGGACAGCTGGACTAAGCCATGGAGCATAGACAGCCAGTCTATACCAGGGCAGAGACAGCCTGTGTCATTTATGTAATATATCCATGTACAGCCGGGTCTCATGTCCACTGTGTGCCCTCCTCACTCATGGTAAAATGATAGCTGTAGAATTGCTCTAAATTGAGTTGGACCCAAACCTAGTAAATAAGATCATTCAGCATCATGTTTTAGTTCTTAAAATCACAGATTAACCCAGATAAAGCCAATATGGGGAACACACTTTCAGCCACAAAAGCGTGAGACTCACTTTGGATCAGACACACTTGTTGTAGCATTCTTCATGTACAGTTTCCTGAACAAATGTTTTCAGTCTTTGATACATTTAATGGTAAAGAAACAGCAACTGTTTGGCCTCGTGGTTTAACTCACATTCCACATGTGCAGAGGCTTCAGTCCTTGGAGCAGACGGTTCTTGTCCTTGTGTCTTTTTTCACTCTCTCTCAGTTTTCTTGCCTGTCGTGTGTTGTCCTATCATCTCTTTGAGTAAAGTCATAAAAGCTCAAAAGTAATCTTGAAAAAAAAGACAGCAACATAAGATTCGAGTAGAGTGACCAAACATCCTCTTTTCCCTGAGCTTGTCCTCCTAAATTTGTCTATTTATAAATAATCTAGAATGTCCAGATTTTACTCAGCAAATGTTGAAGTGGAAATGCACTTCTACGAGTTAACTAGAAAGTCAAATTTTGAGATATAAGTCAAAAATTTAAACTATCAAGTCAAAGTTGTGAGATGAAAAGTCAAAATTTTATGATGATGAAGTCAAATTTTGAGCCTTATAGTCAAAATTTGAGATATAAAGTCCAAATTATAGGCTAAAAGTCCAGTTTTCAACTAAAAAGTCAAAGTTATGATATGAGGGCTCAAATTTTTTGGATGTTGAAGTCAAAAGTCTGTGCTACATAGTCAAAATTTGAGGTATAAAGACTTAATTATGAGCTAAAAAGTCCAATTTTGAGCTAAAAATATTAAAGTTGTGATATGAAAAGTTAAAATTTTTAGATATTTAACTGAAATTACGTGAAAAACAGAAAAAAATTGAGATATCAAGTCCAAATTATGACCTTAAAGTCTAATTTTGCACCACACAGTCAAAGTTATGAGATGAAAAGTCAAAATTTTGAAATGGTTAGGTCAAAATTCTGTGATAAACTGTCAAATTTTGAGATAAAAAGGCCTAATTATGAGCTAAGAAGTCAATTTTTTGAGTTAAAAAAGAATGAAAATGGAAGAAAGATTCAGGGTATTGAAACAAGTTTGAGATATTACAGTCAAATTCTTAAATATTAGAGTCAAAGTTTTCAGCTATGAAGTTAGAATTATGAAATAAAAGTTGAAAATTTGACTTTTTAGCGCAAATTTTGACTTTTTATATGCAAAAACAAAGAAATCTCAACAAAGCCAGTTTTTCATTTTCTTTTCTTTCAACTGACGGAAATGGTCTTCAATTATTTTTATGTCTAAGTCATAAAAAAATGTCCACTGCAAATAGATAAGGAGTGTTTTAAATAAATGTTTGGGTTATGAAGCTGCTTTGTCGTCATTGAGGATCTTTGGTTTTTCTCTTAGGCCATAATGGACGTCTTCTTTTTGGAAATGGTTTATTTTTTTTTTTTTTTAGGACTGCAGGTGTGAATCTCAAAGGGTCAACAAACTAATCTGATGGCAAACAAACATTGGTGCTATCCTTGTAGATGTTTCTCCTCTCATACAAACACAGTAGCAAAAAAAAAAATCACTTTTGGAGGTTGAGGCAGTAAATGTATTCGCGAGGGAACACACCTGATCCGCCTCACTCTGATGTATTTTCCTGCTCGGTTGTCAGCCCACTTCACCCCTAGAAGTTCAAGCCTGAGAGAAAAACCTCTGCTGCTCCTGATGACATGAGTTTAAGAAAAATAGCTGTGGCTAAAAGGCTTGGCAAGGTGTTCTGCATGGGCATCCGAGTGTGTTTGTTTGAGGGGGCACACTTGACCTCGTCCCTCTCGAGGAGCGGTGGAGGAGACAGTGGAGGGCTTCTCAAGGCTGTCAGTCACCGTTTTCCCTCTCATGGGGCTTTTGCTGCTGCTGCTGAGCGGCTCAAAGCTCAACACATATAAAAAAGTGAATATATTGACATGTTAAGTGTTTGACTTAACACCTTTGTTCCTATACAGGGTTGGCATGACTGGGTTCCTGTACTTCAACCTGATAATTGGCTGTTATTTCCTACTTTCTTTTTGCCCTTTGGCATGGTTAATTTTAGCTGGCTGTAAATTCTACAAACAGATTTAAAGGCAAAATAATGCATCACAGGCACAATTACAAAACTGCAACAACCTTGTGATGACTTACAGTTAATGTTGTCTCTATATTCTCTTATCTTTTTCTTCTATTCACCAAAATAATGGAATTCTCTGTAAAATAGTTTTACTACAGTTCATTTTACTCCAAGACTCATTAGCCACTGGGAAAATTAATAGCACCACTGTATCATTTTCCATTAGATTGCTACATATTTCATTGTTTCGCATCCTTTGGTGTTGTAAAAGATGGTGTTAGAATCTTGTAAAATTGTGGCTATCACACTAAAAATGATCTCAGGTCTTATGATATCCAATTCATTAATCAGAATTTACTTCTAAATATTGAATTTACCCCAAAAATGTGAAATAATAAGAAAACTGTTTCAGTATTTAATGGATAAAAGAGCAAAAATTAAGCATATTTTACTTATGACAGTCAGTGATTTTTCAACAGCACTAGCAAAAAAACAAAACAAAAAACAAAAACTGTGAAATCAAGAAGAATTCCTGACAGATTACAGGATGCAAACTCTTTTCTAAATCCTAATCCTGATTGCTGTTGTACAGGAAGATTTTGTTTTGGGTTTGTGTGGAGCATTGTTTTCCACATGACTCAGAAACCAGAAATGTCAGTGCAGCACTGGATGAAAGATGCAAGCGTCTGTCAGGAGCTCAGAAACCCACTGACCTTTTATACACACCCACTAATTACAAGCAAGTAGATCACAGGTGAGGATGGTTACCTTTAGTAGACATTCAAACACATTTGTGTCGACTTGTGTTGATGTTATCAGGACAAAATCACCAGAGGATGGAAACTTTTGATCAGGATCATTTTAGAAGTTTCTGTTGTCGATATGATTTAAAAAGAGTAAACTTTTTTTTTTTTTAATTAAATGTCTTCACACAACCACTAACCATGAGTGAAAAAAGTTTTGTGTTATCATTCATATTCTCTGAAAACTGGCCAAGAAATCAAAAAGACACAAAAAAACCCAAAACATGTTTACAGCCTGGTTAAAAACAGTTAAAGACCTGCCTCTTTGCCTCATCCAAACTCTAAAAATGTAAGTTGAGTCAAGCTTTTCAACATTTCCCTGCCTGACATCAGCTTCAAAAGTTTGTGGCAAAAACTAACAGACACAAGCTGCACTTCCATTACACTTTTTGGCAAAAATAATGTTGCAGAGTTGCAGGAGAAAACAGGAGTTAAGGACCCAAAATGCAGAATTTTTGTACACTTAGGTGTAGTATAACTTTGAAATTGTGCTTGAATCATGTTAATTTGTATTTATGCCTGCACGAGTGAAGAAATTGCTTGTAAAATTTGTCGTTTTTGATCATAATTCAGATAAAAACATGATAAAATTGGATGTGACACACAGTCCAAAGCGCCGTAAACTCTGCCTGAAAACCCTCTCATGAAGGAAAACTATCTCCTGCCATCCTTGAACTTTAAATGACGGCTCTAACTTACTTTAGTTTCCACCCTCTCTCATCACTCTGGAGATGATAGTGCTGATTGTGATTTGTATTTTCAAAGCTGGGGTGGGAAAGTGAGTGGGTGTTGGGTAGGGGGGTGTAGGTGTTTGCAGCAGGAAAAGACAATACAATTAAATGATTAATGCACAGCGGGGCCACCGAGAATTAAAACCATTATAGAAATTAAAATGGCATTATGTCACAGTGGAAAGCTGATGATACCCGTGCCGTCTTTTTAAAAGCAATTTTCATAATTCCAATAATTGAAATTACGGCATATTCATTCATTTACTGGGTGAGGAGGGCTAAGAGCGGCTACTAATGAAATGCAATCATTAGCATCCAAACAAAGTAATTGGGTAGTCTTTTATCCTTGGAGATAGGTGATAAGGCACAATCACCCCCGTCACCCCCCTCCATCAAAATGCAAAAGCAAGTAATTAAAGCACAGACAAAGATGAGACCAGCGCTGCTGCTGCGCTGTTACACCTCTGAAAACAGCACTGATTGCCTGATTAGAGACCTTACTGTACCCTCTGATTCTGTTTATGGATACTCTGACATTCATGGGGAGGGGAAGGGGTTGGGGGTATATGGGGCGTGGATTAGAAATTTGTTCTGAAGAGTTTTATGAGCTGGGCTTGGAGGTTTTCTATCTATTCCTACAGATTTACCATTTCTTTCTCAAAGCTCTGATCTTTGTTTATCTCACTCGTCCTTTCTTGCACATGCCTAACTGTTGTTTTTATCACACGGATGCATTAATTTTCATTTTGGTTAGTTTCATAAACTTCCCACAATCTATGAATGAAGTTGGGAAAATAAACATCTGAATTTGGCTTTTTAAAGGGACTGTTGGGACTTTCTTGGTGATCTTGAAAAAGTCTGATATCCAGATATATGACTGATGATAATCCCCGATTTAAAATGAGATTATTGCTAAAATAGGTTATTTCGGGTTGATTTACGGCACGTTGAAGTCTCTATGACAACACTCTGCCGACCGACAACGTTTAGCAGCAAGAGAAGAGATTTGTATTTTTCTCTTCTGAAAACAATTTCTTGGATTGTTTAGTTCAAATAGTGGGAACAAGAACTGAACTGCCTGACAGAAAAGGGACAGAAAAGTAGAAGAAAGCCAAATCGAGAGTGACAGAGCATGGGCTAAAGGCTAAAGCATGGGCTAAGCTGTTTGTGAAAACCTATACTCCAACCCAAATGCAATAGTTGTACTGCAGTTGTCAGCTCAAAATTTGGGTTTTCCTAGATGCAGCCAGGATTTATTAACATTACACAGTACTGATATGTCTCAGAGCACCAGGCTTTGAGTAGCGCTAAATGTAGCCGGCTACTAAACAACAATACAAACTCATAAAGTTTGCTTGTTACCACGTTTCAAATAAGAGCACTACGTTGATAAATACATAACCTTGTCTCATTGCATCCGGTAAAGTGTCTTGAGCAAAGAAAGGTAGAATTAGAAAGATCTCATCCACTTTCACTTTCACTTTCAAAACAAATGCATCATGACAGTTAGCGCAAGTTGCCCGGTTGAAGGGAGTCGCAGCAAGCACAGTCACCATAACATTATATTTGTTATGAGGAATAATGATTGGGGGAAGACAGCTTGTGACACCTGCACCTATGTATGGCAGGCTCTCATGTTCACTGTGTGCCCTCCCCACTCACGGTTACAAGGTTTGGCAAGGAATTAGGTTCAGCTCAGCTACAGCTACTCATTTTTTCGATGCTTTCTACACATGCAGTAGTTTCTATAGACCCTCCCACCAAACTTGAAATATACAAATTTGATTTAGTCATGAGAACATCTTCTAATGAAACACAAAATAATAAACTATTATCACCACAAAGTTTAATTTGTGACAAAATTCAGGTTTACAGTGTATGTACACCAACTGTGCTGCACGTCTCGACCCTCATTTAGATAAAACAATCATCAATTGAGGAATAAAAACTACTTTAGGAGTAAAAAATCTGGTTGTTTGGGACATCCATTGAGTAGTTTTGTATGTTTATTAGCTCCATGGAGCTACCTGGGGGCCCCCTCCTGCCTGTGATGAAGCTTCAAGTCACAACTAAACCCATATAAAGCTCTGTTAGCTATTAGCTCCTTGTACATACTTAAGTTAATGGAAAATAGTGCTGGTGTGTGTGTTTGTGTGTGTGTATGTGTGTGTGTGTGACAATTACCAACCTGCTCAGGAGGACAGAGCAGCAAGAAAAAGTGGGCGGACGGGTGAAGGTGGAAGAGGTGAGGCGGAGAAGAAGAGAGAGATTGAAGTGAGAGGAAGATGGGCACATGAAGAGTCTTGAGAAAAAGAGCCTCCTTCTCGCTCGTCCCACTAGAGGGGACACTATTCTCTCTCTCTCTCTCTCTTTCTCTCTCCTCTTTTCTTGGCTACCTCCTCTGTGGCGTGTGGGGCGCTTCTTCCCGGTATGTCAGTCCACCCTCTCTCCTCCCTCCACGGCCTCCTTGAAGAGCGTCATTAGGCCCTCCTGGAGGGGAGTCAAGAATATAATGCAAGAGGGGCCACCATAAAAAAAAAAAGGCCCGTGGAACCTTTTCTCCTTGTGTCGTCCCCTCATTAACACTTTCAGACTTCAATCTCACCTCTTCCTGTCCTCCGCTGTTGCTCTTGCTCGTGCAGGGAGCCCATTTCTTCCTGGTGGGGCAGGGAGCCATCAAAGCCACCCTCCTCCCACAGCCCTCGCTCCATACCTCCGCCTTCCTGTGAGATGGACTGATGAGAGGATAACAAAAGGACCTAGAGGGGAAAGAAACTCCTCTCCTTATGGCCTTGGCCCTGAAGACCACCATTCCATTTTGCAGCCTGTGAAAGTAAGGCTTTTCATCTCAAAAGATCAACACATTTCTCTCCTGCAAGGCACCTACACTATTTCTCTCTCCCATTTTCTCCCCCCTCCTCCTCCCCTCACTCCATACACCTCTCTCTCTTTCTTACTCTTTGGCAAATGGGAAAACTGTCCTTGGTTGGATTCTGTTTTTCAAAGGATTCAATTCTCCTTTGTACACACTTGATCTGACCCTGTGACAGGCATTAAGTGTGTCTTCTGCCTGATACAGAGGGCTCGTGCTCTGTGTGCTGATGGACACGACCCATTATCACACACACAAGTACACACAGACACACTCTCCCACATATTGAAACACACACACACAAGCTTCAACTCATGGGCACACTAAACATTTGTATGCATACACATGTCACTCAGATGTATATGCATGCAAACGGCCGCACACATACCTGAGGAACTCGCTTAGACTGGCCTGCGAGACAATGTGCAGGGAATAATAGCTCGGCCTGAATGTGACGGAGGTTTCACAGCCTCAGACGTGACTCTGACAGGAGAAGTGTGAGACTTCAAGAGGTCACTGGAGAGAAATGTTAAAAGCTGTAGACGCCTGAAACGTGATGAGAAGTGAGAAAGTGGTGATTAGACACTGAACACACGACACACACCTGGGCAAAGCTGAAACCTTTGGGTCACATAAGGGCAACTTACAAGGACACAAGGTGAACGATGAGTCAAACATTTATTTTAGGACTTTCATTAGACTCAAAACACATCTTTAAGTGAACAACTTCTCGCCACAATCTCTTCAAAATGGCAGAGCATTGTGTATTTTGGTGTTGAAGTGTTGTCTCAAAATGCCTTGGAAGCAAACTTATGAGCATAAAAACATTAAAGGTACACAAAAATCATCTAAAACTTTATTTTCAGTGGGAGACTTAACTGAAACTTCTGGTGTGTTTTTTTTCCCACTGGAGCTTGCTCACTTGTGCTTATTTTTTTCTTTTTAAGAAGTGAAACAGGAATCAGTTTTATTGGTTGAGTGGTCAACCAATATCAGTTTTCAGTGACTGGTATTGATGACCATCATATGTGGTAACGATGTCATGCAACAATAACACTAAAAAGTAGCTAAATAACACTTAAATGTAACTTCCTGTACAAAGACCAATTTTATTTTTCATACTTATTAGGCTTTACTGGTCCTTAGGAGCAAGGAGAAAAAAAATGCACAAGTTTTTAAGTTTTCAAGTCATTCCTGTCGTGACAAATGAAATTTTCATATGCTTTAGATTTTAAAGCACTACAGATATTTAGGTTAGCAAAAATATGTAACTTTTTTGGATAAATAATTGACAAATATGCAATACATCAGGACCACTGATGAAAATTAGCAGCTAACTTTTTTTTGACAGATTTTGATTTGCGTCCCTAATAAACTAAACTTAACTAAACTAAACCAAATTAGTCATTAAAGGTAGGGTATGTAAGATTTTCCTTAAAAATGAAACGTTAATTTTTACAGGAATAGTCTTGCTCAATCGTCGTCTCTGGGCCTCTTAACATGTGTCAGTGTCTGTTTGTGCCTCACCCCCTTGTAGACCCCCTTCCTCATCTGTTTTGTTAATGTTTTTTTAACTCAAGATGTTTCTGGGCGGAGAGTAGGAGTTGTTATTGGTGATGACCAACCAATCACAGCGAACCCTGTGTGCAAGTGACTGCAGGAAGTCAGGTGTTAGGTTCTTGAGTTTCTCTCACGCAATGCTGCAGTCGCTCGCAGGGCTGTTTGTACCGTCTATGGTGTGTTTACAAAGCTACGACTGTTAGCCATGCTATTAACTACAGTCAGTGGTGGTGAGCATGCCCAGCAGCTGACACTGAGCCACATAAACAAATAAATGAAACTTATGGAAAATTCCTGCATACTTCACCCTTTAACACCTTGTAATGTTGTTTCAAAACGTTATTTATCAGTCTGATTGATTGGTTAACTGCTGGATCAGTCTATCTTGACTACAAAAATAGATATTTATGATCCAGGTTTGGAGCCAAAAGACCAGCGATGAAATTATTTCACAAAATTGTCTCTCAATAAATGACTCTTTCATACATTGAAGCCCACAGATATTGACGCATTCAGGAATTTTCCTCAGGGGTTGGAGAGTTAAGAGAATAACTAGTGAGCAAAACATCAGCAACCATCCAAATTCTGCCAAAAGTGTAAGAGGAACCTCTGTTAACTCCAACTTTAAAGCAGTGACTGGACTTGGACCTAGTCAGGTGAGAAGACTGCCATTCAGCTAAAGCTTTGACTTTGTCGTGTTGTTCCTTGAGGTTTACGATTACTTATATTGGAAATGTTAATTCATGCCAATGAAAAAGCAAATTTTAGCCACAAAGAACAACTTGTAGAAGTTTGTGTTTTGAGAATTGAAATTAACTCGCAGACAAAAGGACACCAGCTCTCGTCTGCTCTGCACAATCTCCATCACTTGTTCCCATCTTCATTCTCTGCTTTACCTGCCTTTTCTCAATGCTCTTTAATTTTCTGTGATTTCTGCCTTGTTGCTGTGTGTCACAGCTGATACAAAAAAAAAACCCAGTCAGTGTTGAAAAGGCATAAAAAATGAGGGTAAGGGAAGACGGAAGAATGCGTTTGATTAGCACAAGTTTTGCTGTTCGTGGCAGCCTGTCTGAGAGCCGTGGAGCCATTGTGTTTTTCTGGTGCGTGTGTGAATGTTACAGCGAGCAGAGCGGCTAAAAAAAGACAGTCATGGGAAACATGCACACTGACATTTCTTAATCAAATATGGCAATCAGGGGGCCAACCAACGGCGTACCATTTGCAATCCCTTTTAATTCATAATCAAAAGCCGAGCAAATGAGGGAGAAATTGAGAAAGAGAGAGAGAGAGAAAGAGGGGGGAGAGTGAGAGAGGGAAAGAGATGCAGGTCATTACATCTCTTTTTTACTGGCCCAGATGAGAGCCATGTAGAATTAATCAGAGGCCATTAGGCTGTATTTACTTACCACTGCAGGGGCTCACATCTCTCTCTCTCTCTCTCTCTCTCTCTCTCTCTCTCTCTCTCTCTCTCTGGATACAAACCCTGATAGGACCCCGCTCCGCCCGACCCTGCAACACAAGATGGAGAGTGGCTAAGAATAAGGGCATAACGAGAACAATCCTGGGTGTGCGTGTGAGCATGCTCATGAGCTTCAGTCTATGTGTGTGTGTGTGTGTGTGTGTGTGTGTGTGTGTGTGTGTGTGTGTATTCCTGGACATTATGCTGCATTGGTTGGGTGCTGTGTGTTACAGAGCGGAGGAGAGGAGCTGGTGAGATGCTCTTAAATCAGAGTGTGTAATCCCCTGTGGGGTCAGTCTGAGGCCTCTGATGTTGACTCACAACTCAGGCTGTCACACATCTCTGTGCAGCTCTATCTCTCTCTCTCTCTCTCTCTCTCTCCTAATGCATCGCTGCCATTACTCACCCAGAACCAACCAGGGCCAAAATCTAGAGAGTAATGGGCATGGGTCCCTGAAACATCTCAAGAAAATACTGATTAAGCTTTCGTGAAACGACGACCTGTAGGACCTACATGTGTAATACATTTTACGACATCCTCAGGTGTCAGAGCTCAGATGAAAAAGCGTCAGTTCTCAGGAAAACCTCCCTCAAGTGTCAGACCACGGACAAAACAGCCTCAGCTGAAACTGTCTCAGACAAAACAGGCTCATATAAAACTGTCTCAGGCTAAATTTTTTATTTTTATTTAACCTTTATTTAACCAGGAAAGTCCCACTGAGATTAAGAGCCTCTTTTTCAAGGGAGTCATGGCCAAGAGGCAGCAAAAATTTACAGTAAAACTTAATTTAAAATGACATACATATTAGATAAAACATTTACAGGTTAAGGAGGCTGTCTCAAGTGCTCTCAGTCTGGATTTAAAGTCATTCAATGAGATGAGTTCTGTTATTTTCCAGTCCTGTTGCAACTGGTAAATGAAACCGTCTCAGGCTAAAGAAAGCTGTCTCAGACTCAACAAAACTGTCTTAGACTAAACAAAACTGTCTCAGACTCAACAAAACTGTCTTAGACTAAACAAAACTGTCTCATACTAAACAAAAACTGTCTTGAATAAAACAAAACTGTCTCAGACAAAAAGGATTAATTTTTAAAATTTTGTATTTCCTCTTTTTTTTGCTAGGCTGTACATGAATCATCACCAAGATGCGACCACAACAACCCTGGCGCAGCATGAGAATACACAACAGTAAGTTTTAGCTAACGCTTACCGTTCTGTTTCTTTTGTTAATGCCGTTGTTAAGATACATTGATTTATGACTTATGGTTAAAATTTAGGAAGAGAGCTGGCTTTATATTGTAGTTTTCAAGTTGTAATACCAGGTTGATACTATTGTGACAACATGACAACATGACAATGATCCAAAACACGAGGCCAAGTTGACCTGCTAGAGGCTACGGCAGAATAAAGTGAAGGTTCTGGAGTGGCCATCTCAGTCTTTTAACCTTGATATCATTGAGTCACTGTAGGGAGACCTCAAACCTGCAGTTCATGCAAGACAGACCAAGAATTTACAGGAACTGGAGGCTTTTTTTTCACCAAGAAGAATGGGCAGTTTTACCATGTAAGAAAATAAAGACCCTCATCCACAACGACCACAAAAGATTTCAAGCTAATATTGATGTTAAAAGGGGAAATACAAGTTATCAAAAACTGGAGGATGTAAACTTTTGATCAGGGTGCTGCACACATCTACTAAAACAAAAAATCTAATCTTCCTATGATGGAGTATTACAGCTGTTTAAAGAAAGAAAAAAATTATAAAGCGGCGAATTTGTCGATTTAAGTTTTCAGTAGTTTTTAAAGTAAAAATTAAAGATATATTTTATGATCTATCAATCACAAATCTACTTTAATACAGATGAATAGCTTTATCATATGATTTAAGCTGCAATAAATGATTGATAAAGTATAGTAAGAAAGATTAGTTATAGCTGATTAAGTCTCTAAAGCTCTTAGACAGTGATACAGGTCTCTGTCTGCAAAGTTTCTGCTTATTTTCTCCTCAGATTACAGCTTCAGGGTCAGCTTTAAGTGACCACAGAGATTAAAACTCAGAGCGAGACGGCTCTTCAAAGCTGGCTGACCACGCCATTACAGCACAGCCCTCTTTAAACAACTGATAGTGAGACAAAGGAGGCTGAGCATACTTTCTGTGGGCGATATGAGCAAACAGTTAATGACGTTTACTTAAGATTACGCAGGCTCACCTCTAAAGAAGTCTATCATAAGAAAGAGAAAGAGCAAGCAGAAAGGAGAAATAAGGGAAAGAACAAAAGGAAACGCTCTAGTCATTTAGTCCACATTGTTGTTTGTCTGTTTGTTGGGTGTGCCGGTGGAACGGAGGAATGCTGTGTTTACAAGTGAATAATTTGCTCAGGCTTTGAATGACACATACAGGCTCAGCTCTACCTGCGCACAAAGCAAGCAAAGAAAAAGCTTTTTTCCATGAATAAAAGAAAATTAAAGGAGAGAGAAATGTTCTCAAACAGTATTGCTCATCAAGGAATTCAATAAGTTGATTTGAAAACAAAAAGACGCTTCTTCATGTGCATCATGTGGAGTGGATCCTGTTGATTGTGTTCAGAGAATTTCTCTGCATGATACGAGCAAATAAAGGAAACGTTCTGAGCTTCGAATCAGAAACACTGACAGCAAAAAGAGACACGTGACAATATGTGCTGATTTATAGAAACAAAAAGGGAAAAGATCTTTTGTCCTGGTTCGGCAGCATTCGTGCTTAACCTTGTGTTTTTGCTACAAGCTCTGAGCAGATTGGGTCAGTCTATCTAAGGCAGGAACAAAAATAAACAAAATAACAACAAAAAAGAATATTTTCTGTCTTCCTGATGTCTCTGGAACTCATAGAAGAAGTATTACAGACAGAAACTAATATTGATGCCTCCGTTTGAGCTTTATAAACAAAAAGCAACAAAGCTACTTATAACTGTGTCGTTATTTTCTAGTGGAGGTCTGTAACCTGTCTCCAGAGTCAGACGAAGTTATGTAAAGAAAACTGCAGAAACAGACTTTGCTGACATTTTCCACTGCTAAGACTAATAATATGTGATAAGATTCAGATTCAAAAGTCAGCAAGATGACACAAGTCTCCATCAGAAAGCTTCATTTACAAAAGTACAGGACAAAATGGGCAAAGAAAGATGAGGCAAAATCAAAGCAAACAGAAAATTCTTCACAGGTGCAGTGAGAAATAATGTCAACACCTAAATAAAGCAAGATTTTTTTAAATCAATTTCTAATTAAAGCCCCTATGAGTAATGTTTCTTTGTGGCCAACAAAGTCAGTGTACATGGATGAATCACACGGGTGGCACAAGCTGTCTAAGCAGGCTGATCATGGGATTCTAATGTACAAACATTAGTGTTGGAATAGGGCAACAGGTGTCAGTAAATCCACTTTTATGTTTTGCTTGGAAGTGTCCCTATGTTTATAATTTTCTTTAACAACTAGAGGCAGTGATTCAATCATTATTAATGTTGGTAAGGAAAGCAATAATGGTTGTGACTCTTGAAAATTGGGTCACTACATCAATGAGAGACATCACACTTTTCAGCAGAAATGGAAGAGACCACTGGAAATTCTTGGAGTTAAATACAATTTGGAACTGAATTTAACTAACAGGACACACTTGAACTGGGACATAATGGAAATGTAACCAATATATGTTTCATTACATTGACTTTTATAGCAATAATAACTTAATTTATAGAGCACCTTTAAAAAAAAAAAAAGGTTCGCAAAGCACTTTAAAGCGGAGGTCCATAATAAAATCAACAAACAAACGGTAAATAACCCAGACAGAACATGAGGACCAGAGGTAAGAAAGAATAAAAAAGCAAAAAGAAACAGTGAAAAAAGATAAAAACAACATAAGTGAAATAAAACTGTGAATAAATGAATAAAGAGGACAATAACAGCCAAAACTTTGAATAATAACGATAACTTAAAATGCTCAAAAAAGTTATGAGAAATATTGACAATAGTAATAGTGAATTAATATGGCAAAAATAATAATAAAAAAAGAACCGTCATAATGTGTGAAAGAGGAGAAGAACTCAAACAACTAAAATGCTTCAAAAAAAGAAAAATAAATAAATAAACAAATAAGTTCAAACCGTATGAGGGCAGTAAGAACACAAAAGAGGACAAGAATAAGGTTAAAAGATAAGAATAAGATAATGAAAGTGTGTTTTAAGGAGAGATTTAAAAGATGATACTGAGATACTAAAAGATAATATTGGTTGAGTTCGAGTGCTATATATATATATATATATATATATATATATAGCACTCGAACTCAAAAACTCCCTCAACCTATTTTATTTTTTTTTCATTCATGAACCAGTCGTGTTAACTTGTAAATATCGTAATCTCGTCATAAGATTTTGTTTTCTTTGTCTTTGGAAAGTTGAATTTAAAAAAAATATAGTCAGAGGGATTGTGAGGTCCTGCTTTTAGAGTCTGTATTCAAACTGAAAATCAAGATCAAGTGAGTTTTTGCTCCTAATTGCTCAGGCGGTGTGTGTGTTACTGCGTGTGTGACCTGAAGCTCCCACACCTTCAAACACCAAACTTCACCTCCTAACTCCCCTCTACTTCCCCCCTCGACAAACACAGACTCAGACGTCTGTCTCCGCCGCACAGATTCGGCCGCAGCTGTAAAAAAAGGCTCCACGACAACTGCGGCTGATTCCTCCCAGAACGTGTAATTTTCTCATTTAGCTCAGAAGCGTTCTGCCCGACACCAATTAGCACGGGGCCCTGACCTCGGATGTCTGTAGCTGGAGACATAGCAGCGAACGATGCACCGCGTGTGGAGCACCTCAATCAGCCTCTCGCACCCTCTTTTCTATTTTGCAGCCATCAAATCATCACCATATACATAATTCATACAGCTCAGAGTTGGAGGTTTATTATAACCTCTCTCTGACTCTGAGGGTATGATTATATCTTCAACTTTATGAAAACAGGTGAATGGGCTGAGTCTCTATCTACATCATCTTTCAAGAACCCTTGTTTTGCATCGACTCAATGACTATTGTTTTATTCTGAAAGGCTTAGTACATTTCATTTCTGCATTATACATCCATATGATACATTTAAAGAGCTCAAGGTAGAGATTTAAATCCAGACAAAGCCAAACAGAATACATTGACGTTTGCAGAAATGACCCATTTTAGCGTCTCCTGGTCATGTTATGCAATACCACATCTCACCATGGGGGGGTGGGGTCATACCAAAGTGCTTCTGCTGTCACCCATGGCCTGCTGATATGAGCTCCATGAATGTCAATGAGGTGGGTGGAAAGTGCTTTGGGAGCTACCTAAATGTAATGATGAGATAAAATGAAACTTTGATCACAGAGAAAATTGGAGGCAGAATCTCTCCTTTTCTTTTTCAGGTGCATGATCGGAGCAAGTGTATTACCAAAGAATAGTGGGAGATTATGAAATTAACTTGTTATTTCTCTCAGAGATAATGGTT
The DNA here is from genome assembly GCA_008086565.1 of Thalassoma bifasciatum. Taxonomy (NCBI): domain Eukaryota; kingdom Metazoa; phylum Chordata; class Actinopteri; order Labriformes; family Labridae; genus Thalassoma; species Thalassoma bifasciatum. The sequence continues at coordinate 41,510 of RPOG01003402.1, forward strand.
TTCTCACTCATGTGATCCTAGAGACATGTGACATTAACAGGCAACAATTAGATCAACTACAGCTGTTTGGTCATTAACCCCTCGTGCTCATCTTGTTGTTGAAATTCACTCTTAGTGGACTCGCATTACACCTGATTAGTTTCCCGATGTACTTATTTTGACTTAATTTGACTTAATTTGATGATGTTTGCACTCATCATGTATACATGTGTGTGTTTACATACGTGTTTGTATGCATGCGCATGCGAGTGCACGTGCGAGCGTGCACAGGAGTAAGTGTGCAGCATGCACATGTCTCCTCCTTGACGTCGTCTGTGCTCCCCACCAGGCAGCTCTTGGCCTCCTCCTTTCATTGCTAAGAAACCATCCATTCTGTGTGAGTAATCAGAGCTGTGCCTCCAGGAGCCCAGCCAAGCCTCTCATCCTTGGGCTGCTCAAGAGCTGCTTTAATTAACCATCATACCACAGATGGGATCAATTTTTCCCCCCACCCCCTCTTTCTTTCTCGCTCTCTGTGCCTCTCTCTCTCTCTCTTTCTCTCTCTCTCTCCCTTCTATCTCTGCTGCTTCTTTCCTGCACCCTTCTCTCCCATACACAAGCCTCATAATTGCACTGGAACAGTGCCAGCCGCCAGTCGGGCCCCAGACTGCAGGCCTCTCCTCTCCTCTCGTCTCCTCTCCCTCTGTTCTCCTCCTCAGCTCCTGGCCTCACCTGCTCAATACCTTATTAGTGTCAGGATCTGGAGAGAGCCATCGTGGATTAACTAAAGAGATGTGAGATTGATTTCTGCCCCTGCAGATAGAATTGAAGTTTTCTTCTTGTGTGTGTGTGTGTGTGTGTGTGTATGCGTGTGCACAAGTGTATGTGTGTGTCAAAGACTGCAAAAGTAAGAAAGATGTTTCTAAAGAAAAAGAAAAGTGGACTTTTTTGTCTCCTACCTAGAACATACAGTACACATGCATGTTCTGTGTGTGCATCACTATCCTCCGGTATGTGGAGGGGTTTTTCAAATGAGGGTTTGCTAATTTGCTTTTTGAAAAACCCACTTGAGTCTCTGCCTCTCTCACAACAAATTAATCCTCCTCTGGCTTTACCTTCATTGGTTTTCATGTGGCGTTATGAAGAAGCTGGAGAAACCTCTCTGTAGAGAGAGAGAGAGAGAGCGAGAGAGAGATCCAGCGTCCACACACACCAACACGCACAGAGGACAACATCACACGCACACCCACCTTCACCTACAAATCTGTAAGTCCAATTTCCTAGTCTAATCTGTCGCTGTAATCGTGGCGAGAAATGACCTGTTCTCTGGCATGCGCTTACGAAAATAGCGCCCTATTGATTATTCATGGCTATATGTGTGTCAACGAGGTCTCAGAGGCAGCCAGTTGGGCGAGAGATTAACATCTATTTCAGAGATAGGTGAATTTGTGGTGCAGGGGGAGAAGTAGGTGGGGGTGGTCAGGGTGTGTGTGTGTGTGTGTGTGTGTGTGAGGGGTGGAGGGTTGTCTCCTCAGGATTGTGCTGTAATCACAGGCCTCTGTCTGCATGGCACATCTCAAGAGTGGTGTCAGCTGGGCTCTCTTCTGTTTGCTAATAGCGGGGGGTCAGGCTTCTCTCACAAAGAGGTGCGTTTGATCCCCAGGTAAGGGACACGCGGGGAGAGAGGTGACACGGCTGAATACTAACAGGGCAGGCTACACGGCTGCTTATCTTTTATTTGATGTGTGTGCATGTGTTTGACATCCCAATAGAGTTTGTGTTTGACGGCTAACTGTTACGTGAGCAGGGTTGAAACTTGGAAGATATAAACTTTTGGATGCCTCAAGGTTTAAAAATCCATCCACTCCTACTGTTCTACTTCTACTAATGATCTCGTAGCAGGTAAAACAGAAGCCGCCTTGAGCACCAGAGAAACTTTTCCAACAAATCCACCCTGATCTTGTTGACGTGTGATGGCAGGTGCATTGCCTTTGTGTGTTACAGCTGCTGAATTGTAGTGTGCTGTTTGTGCGTTTGTATAACAGCCATTGTGGTGGCAGTTGTGTAGCAGTTCATGGGTCCCAGGGCCCAGCTGCCAGAGTGAGGCAGAAGAGTCAGACATCATTGTGGTGTGATTTCCTCCTCTCCTTGCAGATGGAGTGTTTTTGTCAGAGCGAGGGCCACTGTGATTGCCTCTTCGCCGACGGTGTCAGCCCAGGATAATACCGCAGCCGTCCCCCCCAGGAACAAAACAGGATCAGCGCAATCCATTTTCTTTTTCTCTGCCAAAATGGAATAATTTCACAGAGACAATCCCTGGTAGTCTCCAAAGCCCAGTGAAAATCAAAAGACAACCATTATGGCGAAAAATCGTGAAAGAGGTGTTCCACCTTTCCCCCCTTGGCTCTGCCAAATACTACACCCAGCTCTAACCAACAAGCCTCAGATAGACAATGAAAGTGGATTGAAGCAAAGCTAGCAATCTGACAAAAAAGAGCTCTAAAGCGACACATGAAAGATGCATGCACACAGGCCGCAGATGGAGAAACATCACAGGGAGTCTCAGTTTGGCCTCTCCTCGCTCACTCAGATCTTTACATTGAAAATATGGTGCTTCGATGAGTCCATACATCTGCAGCAATCCGAGTTCTATGGCAACCTGCCCTTTACAATCCTAATGACACTTCAGCAGAGTGTGGCTGCTGAGAGAGGGCGGGAGCACGGAGGCTTTCCCTCAGAAAGAGCTGAGAGCATCTTATTGGGGAAAAGGGGCTAAGAGTGTTGTTGTGATGCCTGACTCCATATTCTTGGGTCATAGATATTCAAGAAGTGCACCGCCCTTTCCGTTCTCTTTTCCTGTCGCCGTAAGACATCAAAAGGTAGACCAAGTCCTATAGTAGGACACCTGTGAAAGCTGCAGATGCTGCATGAGGCCGTCTAGAGTTTAATGACCTGATGTGTTTTGAGGACACATTAAAGGGATAGTTGAAGGGGAAGAAACAAAGCTAAAGGAAAAGGCTGTCTGACACTAAGGTGAAGTGATGAAAGTAGTCAAAAATGTCACACTTGCACTGAAATGTTGGAATATTTTTAAGTAGCTTAAGCATGTGTTTCATGTGTGAATAGCGGTACCTAACTTAACTCATGAGTTGCTACTCCAACCGGCCTCTAAGTACCTCATAGAGCCCTACTTAAAAAAAAACCCAGACTGCCCCTTTAAGGTGTCACAGAACTCAACCCCAGTATAGGCAGACCATTTGACATTAAAGGTTGAATAATAACAAAGGGGTTTTAAATCCCCTGGGTGAGAAAAATCTGGGAAATTTGTACCACGTGTAGTTGACACAATTTGTTTAAGGCCAAAGAGAGATATAGGTGTTGATTATTATAATTATTTAATCAGAGAGATGTAAACTTAGTGAAAATGTGTTTTCTCTAAATAGGTCTGTTTTGAACCCTTAAGAGAAATAACTCCTCACACGTTTCTCAAGAACTTGGCCCAACTTGTCACATGATGTTAGGAGCTCTCCTATGCACAGGTGCTTGACGGACAATGTCGGAGTAGTTGTCTATTATTGTACAGTGTGAATGAATGAAGAGTGATTGAGTGCAGTACTCCACAGCACCTATATAAAGCACAAGTATTGCAATGTGAGGGCCAGAGAGAGGGAGGGAGAAAGAGGGTGAGAGAGAGGGTGAGAGAGCTGTAGAGGGCCTAAATGAGGTGAAGGGAAGTGGAAGTGTCCAGTAGGGGGTCTGCTGCTGCTGCTGTGGGAAGAGAGAGGGAGAGGAGGAGGAGGGGAGAAAGGAGGAGGGTGGAGGGTGGAGGGGGGTGTCTTCTCTCTGCAGCGCCTGGGCCAATGCATGAGGGGTTTGGGGCTAAGTGTCTCATCAGCATCCAGCTCAGGTGCTGCCAGGGCCCACGCACTAACTATGCCCTGACTTGATTGTAATTGCCTGAATTCGACTCCCGCTGCTCCCTCCTGGCAATATCACAGGCACATTTAACTCCAGAGAGCCTGGGGGCCGTGCAGCAGGGCCACAGAGAGCAGCTGACGGCTGACTGTCGGAGCCTGTGGGCTGCAGGGGGATCCTCTCCTCTGCTGTCTGCTTGTGGGGGGAGGGTCACAGGTGCACGTAACCCCCCCCCCCTCTATCTTTGAGTGTTTGTGAACGTGAAGCAAGTGTCGGATGTACCCCGACAGTGATGGCATGAGCACGGCTGAGGTATGTGCCGTTTGCCCCACTGCCTCTTGTTTAGGAGCCAATTTCTGCCAGATAAAAAAAAGAAGAAGAAGAAAACTGGCTTTGTTAATATTTTTCCCATAAGAAGTCAAAATTTTGTTTTAAAAGTCATATTAATAGTAAAAATGAGAAATTTTGACTGACTTTGGCTTAATTTCTTTCATTTCACCTCAAATTTTTAACTTTTCATTTCAAAATGTTGGCTTTTCTAATCCTACAATTTTCAATTTAAAAAATACAATTTTGACTTTTTGACTTAAATTTTGACTTTTTATCAGAGGATTTTGACTTTAAATCTCAAAATTTTGACCAGTTCTCTCAAAATTTTGACATTTTATCTCAAGATTTGACTTTTCATCTCTGAATTTTGACTTTCTTCCCAAATTTTGACTTCACTATCTTACAATTTTGATCTTTTGCCTTAAATTTTAATATAATAATCTCAAATTCGGACGTTTCATATCAGGATTTTGACTTTTACCTCAAAATGTGGACAAATTCTCTCAAAGTTTGACATTTTATCTTACAATCTTGACTTTTCATCTCAAAACTTTGACTTTCATCTTGAATTTTGACTTAATCTTTTAAAATTTTGACCATTTGTCATAAAATTTGATATTTAATGTCAAATTTTGACTTATTACCTCAGAATTTTGACTTCACCATCCTAAATTTTTGACTTTTTGTTTCAAAATTTGACTTATAATTTCAAATTCAGAGTTTTTATCTCAGAAATTTGACTCTTAATCTCAAAATGTTGACTATTTATCCCAAATTTTAACATTTTATATCATGATTTTGACTTTTGATCTCAAAATTTGACATCCCTATCCAACAATTTGACTTTGTGTCTCAAGCAATAATACTAATCTCAAACTTTGACTTTTTATCTCAGAATGTTGACCATTTCTCTCAAATTTCAGACATTTTATATAAGTATTTTGATTTTTAATCCCAAATTTTGATTTTTTATCTCAAATTTTGACCAAAAAGGAGGATGTGCGGGCAAAAGAGAATGTATGGTCACCCTAATACAAATATAACAAGGTGGATGCGGCAAAAACTTTAAACTCTATTTAAAGGTAAACTGTTAATAATATGTTAAAACTATGCCTTGGAGCATAAGAAAGATACACACCATAATAATAAAGTATGATTAAATATGAGCAGGGAATAACTTCACCAAAATGAAGACACAAAAAAGTGACATCACTAGTCAGAAAATCCAAGCTCATAAACCAGTAATTCATGCAACTTCTGCTCCAAATGTCCTTGCTATAACTTCAAGTTTTCCGACCTTTAAAAAACAGATTATTCAACTTTATTTTTAAAATCTGCACAAAGTCCAACCCTCGGTTTCCCCCCCGCCTGTTTTTCATGCTCAATCCAAAGCCAAAGTAAGCACTTGATTGCTTTATATTGCCACCTACAGTACTTTCATTTTAGACACAGTAGTGAAAATCATTATCATGCTGTAGTTATGCTAATGTTTTTTTCCTCTTTTTTTTTTTTTTTAGTGGAGCGGGGTGAAAATTGCTCAAACTGCTTCCAGAGAAGAAGAACAAAAACCCCTTCAGAAAAGCCAGAAATAATTGAATTAAAAAAACATGAGTCCACCAGCGGCAACTTCGACTGTAGAGAACATTTTGTCTGTTTCTCCAAACAATGCATATGAATTTGGCTTCAAAAGTGTAGTTATAGAACATTCAAGCTGCTACATTCAAGCCCCTTTGTGACATTTGTGAGTGACAAGGCCATGAATGAAGTACTTCCCTCTCACGCTGACAAAAACCCTTACCCAGAAACAAGATGCAAAATTACCAGCAGAAATACATTTTGCACCAATAATACATAATTCTGAAGCTTTGGAAACTACAGCAGGGTTAACTTAAAAAAGTTAGCCTGTGGCGCTCCTCATCCTGTGATAATAGGGCTGTCTGTAATGAAGAACAGGCTTGTTGCCAACAGGTGGTCTCTTTAAAAAGACCAGAGCCACAGCACTCAGGATGGAGGAAAAAAAAAAACTGCCATGGCAAAATGTGTCAGAATCTAATGTTCTGCAGAGTGAAAAGCCTGTTTTCTGCCTTTTGTTCCCAGCTCGAGATTTAGCCTTGTTCCTCATTGTTCGGGGCACAAACGAGCAACAGTCTTTTTTGACACGGAGCCACAGATGAATAAAGACTGGAGCTGACTAGTCACAGGAAAGAGCTTTCTTTTTGGAGGGCCTGGAGCCCATTAAGAGTTTGTGAGATATGAATGGATATGAATCCTCTCCTTCGACCCCACCGAAAAATACGAGCAGACCCAAAGAAGACAAGGAACACCTCTGTGTCTTTTTTAGCAAGGTTCCCAGGGATGTTGGGAGAAATCAGGCAGTGGGAGAAGTGATTGACAGGCAGGAATTACATCGAGTCAATGAGGAAGTGGCTCTTTGTTCATTTGAAGGGTACACTATGCCCACCCAACCTTAGAGCACGAACCACTGACACTAATGTTGACATACTGACTTTGGATTCTTTGCTCCAGCTCTGGGAAACTAGCTATGTTAATTACAGTGATTAGAAGCTGATTTATGGTGGTATAAACTTTAATTTCCGTTATGTTGAAAGAAGAGGATTGAATTTAAAATGTGCCAATCTAACAAAACAGACAGGATATAGATAATGAGATATTTACTGAGCCACTTCACGTAGACGCTAGCCGCCGTGCAAAGCTCAATGGGCAGATGATGGGTGGATCCCGGCGAAATACAACCTTTTGTTCCGCTCCGTAATCCATTTGTTACACTCAGACCAATTTGTCCTCATTAACCCTCATAAGGGGACTGTGTCTGAGACAAAAGCTCCAGGGGAACAATGGACCCCCAACCCCAGCCCCCTGCACACACGCACACAAAACACCTCCTCATGTGCGTCCACGTCCCTGCAGCTCAAGTGCTCCCCTTCCCAGAGCATTGTGGCCCCTCGTCTCCCTGAAGGTTCGAGACGGGACGGAGCTGAACAAGCGAGGTACACCTGAATGAAGGGGCGAAAAAGAAAAACCCAATTTCCGCATTAAGAATAAAACGTCTTCCACAAAAATCTCAATGCAAAGATTCGCCGTTGTGCTCTGGACACCCTGTCAATCAACCCTGAAATGAATCTTGAAACTTGTTTTTCCTCTTGTTTGTCACCTGTTAAACTTTTTTTAAGCACAATTTTTTACCAGATGGAGAAAAAAAGTGAAATTTTGAAGCACTTTAAACCTCTAGGGGCTTTAAAAGACAGCCCCAGTCTGTTCTTTCAATAAGTTAGCCGTGACCTGGTCAAGGTAGCTGCCTCAGAGCATCTTTTCTATCAGCAGTCAATCCATTTACAAGAGTTTATGGCTTTGAAAAGTGGGCATTTCATTGGGGAAGGTTTTGCTTTCTCTCCTTTAAAAGTAAAATAAAGGGCCTTGGTCAACGGGTACATTTACTCAAGTGCTTTACCTGAACACAATTAAAGGATGAAGCTGGTATTTCCTCTTACTCTGGTTCATGGTTTCTTTTGTGCAACACTGTAAAGAGAAAATTGTGCTTTTTACTTCGCTTAATGTAAAGAACAGCTGTATTTAGTGGAAGGTTAACAGTTTTACCTGGCTTGTTTTCAAGAATCACCTGGCCTTGTTTAATTCTTAACGTATGAAATGGATCCAGACAGATAAAAACAGACGATAGGAAACCGCAAACCACAACTCTGTATGGTCGAATGATGTATAGGGAGCAGGTGATGATGGTTTTTTAAGGATCTTGTCTCTTTTTGTCTGGATTCTGTTTCTCATAACTACTAATACTCAAGATAAAACTTTGTTGTAGGTTCCCTTCTCTCTATAGTTTTGAAATTGCACTAATTTGTTGCCATTAAGTTCCTATTTACTTCGCCAACACGACAATGTTGGGCTTCACAATCATCAAGTGGAAAATTGAAACTTCTCATTCATCTTTAGAAATAGCTATTTCAACATCTATGCAACATTAAAAACTTGCATACCACGCTAAACACGCTATGCAGGCTAACAGATGAGTCCTTCAAACACCTAAAGCAAAATCAACTTCGCAATTCTGAGATTAACTTCTGAAGATTAATCACAACCAAGCAAAAATTACTTGGAGTTGATTCCAAATGATTCGAAGAAAAAAGTTAGAAACCTTCAGTTATTTGTGCTTGGAACAATCAACTGTCAGAGTTTAGATTTCAAAATATACTTAGATTGATTGTTTTAAATCCAAAACGAAGCATCTGCTAAAATTAAAGTTGATTTCTGTCATGAAGCTGCATTAATCTGTTTGTTTGGAGTTAAAAATTTGTGATGCTTCCATGAAAAAAGAGGTCACTTATTTCACTCAAACTAACCTGACAAAGTAAAAGTTGGATAAGTACAAAGAAAAAGACAGATATTTATTTTAAAGCTTCAGCTAGGAGCAGTCTGTGTTGATTTTGGCGCACCCTGTGGACAAAAATGGAATCTCTCATCTTTTTGCTAATGCTTTCCACCTGTGCAAGTAGTTTTTTCTGATAAAAAAAACAAGGAAATTCTTCTTTCTGTGAATATTTATTGTGGAAAAAGCAAATTACGGCTCTGAGCATAGAATATTTAAAAGTGGTGTTCCTTAAGGGACAATACTGGGGCCTAAACTCTTCATTTCTCACATAAACGACATTGTAAAAATACCTAACTTAATGAAATTTGTGCTTTCTGCAGACGATACAAACATTTGTTCAGGGAATAGTTTGGAGCAACTTTTAGAACAAGTAACAGAGGAAATGAATAACTTAAACAGTTGATTTAATGGAAAAAAAGTATTATTGAACTTAAAAAAAGACCAAATTTATTTTATTTGGGAACCAAAAAACAACAACAGTGACCTACAGTTTCCTTTTTCTGCTGCTGAATCAACTCACCGCCTTCTGCAAAAACGTGCATTTATTGCTGTAATTAGAGAAGAAGTTTTTAATATTAACTCCAGATGATCAGCTCACCTCTTCTTCAGCCTCTATACTATTGTCGTGTAAACGGCTCCTACAGTTATATCGCCATCTACAGTCCTGACATTCGTAGTAAAGTGGTCCAAGTCCCTCAGCGTTACCATGTAAACGCAGATTTTTTTCATTGCGTTTTCATTCGTTTCAGGGTGAAACGCTGTGAAACGGGGCCTCAGAAATGTTATAATTCTACTTCGGTCGTCTGCAAAGTTGCGATGAATTCTTCACCACAGTCTAGAGGCGCTTAATCCTGTACATAAAACCTTTTATAAACATGACACAGTGTCAAACGCAGCGGCGTCCCATTTAATGCTGGTTTGTCGGGGCTGGGATATGTGTTCCAAACAGAGCTGCAGTAATCAGGTCATTTGTTATAATGACAACCATTAGAGGTGATCATCGTCACACAGCAGTCAGGCGGAGAAATCAGGTGCTCTCACAGGTTCATTTAGGATACACACTCACATACATGAACACACACACACACACACATAATCCTAGAGAAACACGAAACATAACTATGATGAATTAACTTCTTTTCATGTCACGTTTGTTTTTAAACAGGGCGATTACATTGTGTCGTTATTACTTATTAAAGCTAAGAGATTATTGTGTTGTGAAGAGAAAAGCTTCAATTATTAATCCCTGCAGCAAAAAAACAATACAACATAACCGTTTTCAAATATCTCACCTTTTTATTTGCATTGTTAGGTGAAAAAATTTCATTTTAAGAGACGAAATATTGTAGTTTCAGTTGAATTGTTTTGTAGAAAATGGTCGGGTTTTTTTGTAACACTGTCTTTTTCTTTCTTTCTTTTCTTTTCCAGACTTGAAATTTTGAAAAAGAAGAGTACAGAAGTTAGGCCACGCACCCCTTAAGGTGAGTTTCTGAGCAATTATTCAAGATTCGAATCCACCTCGCACCTGAATAAAGGCGTCAAAATGAAGCGCCTGATAATTATCAAAAAGAAAAATGTAATTGGTGTTTCTCTGGTTACAAAAAGAGGTAATACTTGTTGCGTTAAAATGCTGAGCAACAGCAAGGAAATGTTGAAATGCAGAGCTCAGCATTTCAACATCCAGCATTTGCTGAATGGAAATGCAAGACTTCCCTCTAGTACTTTTTTCTTTTTCTAAGTTCTGTCTCAGACACATTTGGCCTCGATTTCTAGAGAGAAACAAAAACATGCAACAGGGTAACCTTTTAGCTAAGTTTAGCTTGTTTCGAGATGCAGAAAACGTTTTGGAGAATATTGATAATAGAAAACCTTGATTTGATACTAAAAAAAAGAGCGGAAGAAATACTCAGATTGTTTTGATACCAAAGTGCAGAAATACCTTGCCATACACACATTGCACCTGAAGTTACTATTTAAAAAAAAAAAAAAAAACGTCTTTATTGACTTTTCAATGCTCATATCAAATTGTAAAAAACCATCAAACTTGTACATGAAAAAACATTTTCTGGGATAAACAAACGAACATAACAGTCCCTCCTACCCCCAAAACTTATTCTCATTTTCTCTTTAAAAACTACAGCAAGGAGAGAATTTCAATTATTTAAAGGTCCCGATATAATATATAGATGTTCATTTGTACAAAAGTTAAATCAATTTTCACCACCCTCATCCCTTTTTTGTGATCTACTGCAAGACCTTTAAAGTATCGGCTGTGGATTTTTACCTCATAGAAATCTCCTACATGTCCACTTTTGATAAAAATCATTTAATAGTTTCCAGATTCCCTCATTAATTGACGTTTACTTGTCATGGTTTTTCTTCTTTCTATTGACATACATTGTGCAGTGTTTTTATTCCTGGTGCATCAGTTTTTCTCCAGTTAATAGTAGTAAAACAAAATGGATAAACTTGTGTTGTTTAGTTCTTTAATTGGAACAAATTGAAGGATAAAAATGTACCTGAAGTTACACTAAATATTCTGATTTAGAAAGATATGCGTGTACTGCGAAGTAACTTGAGAATAAGTTTAGAAACAATGATGATATTTTTACTTATACACAAGATTCTTTCTTAAAACCACAACTTGTGCCTTTAAAATCAAGCAGAAAAGAACTTAAGAGACGCAAATATATCATCTGAAATAAGGAGTAAAAGTGCATCTTTAAACATACTTGAGGCTTTAACTTTGCAAGAGTCAGTGGGGAAACACAACAAAGTAATCATCTTTATGGGCTCATAAATCATTTTATTGTTTAATAGTTTAAAGATTATATTCAGTTATTATGTGAAGCAGCTGTTGCATCACTTATCGAGTCGTCAAAAATCCTCCTTCCTGAATTGTTTGGTAGCTCCTTCTCCAGATAATAACTCAAAGAAAACTCAGGGTGTCATGATCATTCTTCTTTATTTGATGAAAAAGCGCAAAGTTACCTTAAAAAAAAAAGCAGGTCCAGACAAGAAGAAATGCAACAAAAGTAAACCCTCACTGCGTTTTATCTTTGTTTGATTGTAACAAAACGCTCCAGAAACAATACTTCACTGGTGTTAGAGGGTTCACTAAAACACAGTTTGATGTCATGACATTAATGAAAACACGTCAGTGACGGAGAACTTCAATCTCTGAGGATCCTTTTGATACAAAGGAGATTTTAATGCAGAGGTTAGATGGCACAAAGTGATCCGATGATACTTTAACAGTCGTGATATGTTCGGCGCGCTGCTTTGTATTTTACAGCACAGTCACATCGGGCACTCTGCTCCATATCCAGGCCCGAATTCAGTCGCCCTTTTCAGTAGTGCTGCTTTCACTGCGCTGATCTTCTCATCCAGCTCTGTCAGACTGCACGCCTTAACAACAGAGAGTAAAAAAAAAAAAACATGAATAGATGTGACAAGGTTAAAACATCTCACATGGTGCAGGAGAAAGAAACAAAACTACAAACCTGGGCAGGGGATGTCTTTAGTCTCTTGTGTAGATGACTCTATAGAAAACACACAAGTTCATAAACACATTGTTAATTTCCATTTTCTACTCTAAGAAGTTAACCCCTTACATCCCAAATATTCTGGCCTAAATACCATGCTATGTTTCAGAGTTTATAACTGTAGAACTATAAGGTCAAAATTAATCTGTGACAACTTATTTGAAAGATTTAAGTCTCCTATTTTAGAAAATGACATGTTTTTATATGTGGCTTAAGCCCACATCAAGATAAATGCAGCTGAAACACCTTTGTTCCTCTTTATTTTTTCATTAACTTCAGGATGCTTCATGTCAGACATAAAACATCCACCACATCACTTCTACACCTTGTCGTCTACATCCGGGTGAAATTTGAGCTTTCTAGGTAAAACTTTGTAGGAGTTAGAGAGTTTTTAGTCGCAGGTATCTAAACACCAGCAGATGCGTTCTCATTTTCCAGTCTAGTCTGACAAATTCATGTTAACAAAACCAGCTGTATCAGTGCTCAGTATCATCTTTGTAGTCAACTTTGTTGTCTTTGTGAAAAGGTTTTTTAAAGATGATGAAATTTTAGCTCCCAGTTAAAGATTCCAGATCTCCTGTTGCTTACGTGACTATGGATGAATATGCACGGCAATAAAGACGTTTTTTTTGACCACCTAACTCGCTAAAGCTACGGCTTTGTGTGAACACTCAGGCTTTTGGTCACTTTATGTATGAGTTACAGGCCTGATAGCCAATAAACGAGCCTGTTAAGGGGCTTTTACGAGCGCTATCGGCGACTTGTTGTGATCACTATCGGAGAGATTCTTTCACTAATTACGTTTCGTCGGTCGAGTAAACTGTAAAACAAACGTAGCGGGTGAAACGTGAAGAATCTAAACTTTCTAATGCAGGTTGTGTTCAAATGTTTGAAAAAAGCATTACTGTTTGTACTTTGATGACGTCAGAGGAATGGAAAACTAGTCTCCAATGATCTGTAAGGACATAAGAGGTTAATTAAACTTTCTTGGTGTCCTTATATTTAATGTGGTAATATAAACACATACTGAGGATTCTGTACAGTGCAAAAACGGAAATCTAAGCAAGTCATTTTGTCTTATTTGTAGTAAAAATTGTCTTATTGTTCTTAATTTGAGCCACATTCACCAGACCAGGTCATAAAAATGTCTTATTTCAAGTTTTTTTACGACAAAAATGAGGTGTAAATTGCTTGTAACAAGTCAAAAAAATCAGCCAATGGGATGAGACGAATTCGCCCGGGAAGTTTCTTGAAATTAGAAAGACGTCTTAAAACAAGAATCTTTTATCTTATCCCATTGGCAGATTTTTTTTTACTTGTTACAAGCAATTGATGCCTCATTTTTGTCTTTAAAAAGCTTGAAATGAGACATTTTTATGACCTTGTCTAGTAAATGTGGCTCAAATCAAGAATAGTAAGACAAATTTGACTAAAGATAAGACATAATGACTTGCTTAGATTTCAGTTTTTGCTGTGTATTCTTTTAGATTTAACATTATCGCTGTTAAAGTTCCCATTTGCTCTCTCGTGTATTTTACAACAGTTAGAGGAGAAGAGAGGGATAACATTTGACACATCTCCACAGTCCACGCTGTTAAAGATTGTTTGTAATCTCATCCGCACCTTTGACTCTGACAGTAAAAACCCTGATGACTCCGCTGTGTAATTTGTCAGGGAGCCTCCTTTGCAGTTCAGTGTTAAAATGTGGTTCCTGAAATCGTGGGCAAACTGTGCACAGCTCTTCAAGCAAACACCAAACTACAGTATTTTTCAGAAATTGCCATAGAGGAGAGAGAGAGAGAGAGGGAAAAAAAAGTGGTACTCGGAATATAAAAGACCCCATCAGTTTATTCAAAGACACTCGACATCTCTTGCTCTGCTCAAACAAACATGCAGTGAGTCAAAGGCAGATGGAGAGCAGCATACTCACAGAAGCAGCATGCTGTGCTCACAAACACCAGCGTGAAGAGACATGCAGCATCTTAAGCACACTCTCTCAGATAACTAAACGCACTGGACAGACTCCTTCAACGTGGGATATTAGAGTCTGTGTGACTCCGCTCGAGTATGTGAGGTGGAATATGAAGTCCAGTAAATTACCGACTGAGATCTTTCAAAAACCTGCTCCTATGAAAAACACGGTGTAGTGAAAAGTAGTCGAGTGGGCTTTCTGCACTGACCTTAAAGTTAAAGTGAACATAACAAAACATGTTGCATATTTTACTCAAATTAAGTCAAGGGTGCCTGGAGGGGGGAGATGTGTTGGAGTATCGGTGAACGTCGGGGGAAGCTGCATTAGCGTCACCCACAAACTCCTCTCACAAAGCCTGTTATATTTCAACTGGATTCAGCAACAAAATATTGATCTACAGCGGAAAACTTAAATGTTTAACATCAAGGAGAGAGAGTGAAACTGAAACTACAACTGGAAAAAAACCTCTTATTATCTTAAAAATGACATTTACGACCTGCACAAGCTTTAACGTTAACTTCAGGTAAAGCCTAAAAAGTGAAGACCACTAAAAAAATACATAATCCATGCATGTCACTTCAGATAGACGCAGAATCAATAATTATTTGGGCTAACTGAAATATAAATCAATCAATGTCTAACATGTTTTTCCCATCCTAAATGACAGCATATCCAAATTGAAATAAGTAAGTGGAAAGTGTTTGTTATATTCCTTGCACATTCTCTCTGCTGCACATTTTCAATGCACTATTTAACTTAAATGTGTATATGTATTGTTTTTCTCTCTAATTTGTAGTTACTTAATATCTGTTTTTTATATATATTTGATATTTAATGTTTGTTCTTACTTGTTTTTTGTACAAAGAGAGCACAGTTAAAACCAAAGTCAAATTCCTTGTATGCTTCTTGAAGATACTTGGCAATAAAGACGATTCTGATATACTGGAATAATAAAGTGTCAAACTGCTCTTACATAAATATCAATAATGTTCTGAAACCCAGTGTATTATTTCATTTCACCAGTTATTTATGAATACTTGCATACTAAGATAACAATGTTTATTAATCTGTAAGGTGTCTGTTGTTAAGGATGTCATTATTGCAGCACTTTATGTATTATTTTGAATGTAGAAAACAACAACAACAACCTGATATCGACATTAAATATCAGTATCAACCTGCTGCTTCCTTATTACCTGCATTAGCTGTTTAGAACAGAATCTTATTCATCAGATGAAATTTGCAACTCTCCTCTGCTAAGTTATGCAATGATACAGAACCTTGAAGTGTATCTATGATCATAAAACTTTTTTATCCTGGTCTTACCTGTCGTTTTCAGTCCTTCCAGTAGCTTTTATTTGTTTTTATTTATTTACTTCCATTGAGGTTTCTTTTTTAATGGTTTGGTGGAGCCTCAGAGTACTTCTTAGTGTTTTAGTAGTGTGTCAATTCCAATTGGATTTGTACGGTTTTGTGTAATGATTGTTTTGTTCTGTGACTAAATGTCGAAAAGTGGATGTCATCACTGTATTGCTGCAAAACAAATCTACCTACGGGTACAAATAAAGAAACCTAACCTAACCTAACACTGGTATGGACACTTTGTAAAGCAGAGCACTGATTAGTTTGTGTCTGTGCGAATGATTTTACACCTTTTTTTTTAACTACAGGTGGCGAGAGTTTTGCATTACTGTAGCAATTCATAAGGGAAACATGGTTGTCATCATTTACAATTCAAAATATTTAACTGCCTTCATGAAAGTTTTTATCAATACCAAAAGGGGTGGAAGCAATTCAAGAAAACATATGTTAGTTTTGTTGGAGATGAAGGAATTAAATAGAAATAGGCCCAAAAGTCAAAAAAAGAAGAATATTGAAAAAGCAGTGAAGGACTGTAGATGAAGAAAAGTTATAGTTAAGAGTGTTACTAACTGCTACAGCTGTTTCTGACAGGCAATATTTACAGCTTTATAATTCCAAAAGGCGGAAATCGGAGTAAATTGCTGCATAAAGTTTAAACAGCTGAGTCAAATGTTTGTCACAATTCTGTAACAATCGGGATTAATTCTCACAAGCAAAAAAAGGGACACTAGAGACAAACAGCTTATTAAAAAAACCACACAAACAAGTGTAGCATCCTTCACCTCTGCCTGTTGACACTGTGGCAAAGTTTCCATCTCTGGCTGGTTTCCAGAGTCGAAAAAATATTGATATTATTTGGGTGTGAAAGTGAAAGCAGTCTGAGGATCTACCAGCTTTCAGGGTGAGCGGGGCTCCTCTGCTCACATACTGGGACTTTAATACCCATAATCACGTCTGCACACCAACAGACATTTTTGTTAAGCATTAAATACTGAGAGTTCAAGTTCCAATTTAGATATACGTAATAAAGGAGTCTGTGACTTTTTCGTGCTGTTTTATATAATTTGTGCAAATCAATTTATGCCAATAATTTCAAACACTGCACTAGAAAATTCAAACACTAAAATTACATCCATTACTGTATGACCTGCATATAAATCCTGACTGCACACTGACTAATGATTATTAAGTGGCTTTCATGTGTCTACTTCAAAGCTGCGAGCCTCACCGTGGACTGAAAGTACTCTGGAGAGAGTCCCTCCAACTCCAGGATACGATCCTCCAGCTTCTTTAGCCTCTGGTACACACTCAATGGAACCGGGCCCGCTAAAGGAGTAAAAACAGTTGTTGAAAAGCCGGATAACTGGTAATTTTGTTCGACAAGGTTAACGAACAGGACTGTGTTGTAGTGCTGAAGTGAAGCAGGGTTGTGATTAAAAGTTGCTCAGGTAGTATGGGATTGTTATGTCTGGAAAAACCTTTTATAACAGGATTCTCAAAGATGATATTTACTCTTCAATGTGTTTACGTCATATATTAATTTGTTTTGCGTAAACAAGGCAGAAATATGTGACTGAATTTTCAGGAAAAGTGTCTAACACATGAGACTTAGGTGTTTTTAAGTTCATACAATGTGCATTAAATAATACTCGTGTGTCCTTCTCTGACCTGTTGGAAGTTTTAGGTGAGTCTCGATGTTTTGGAGTCGTTCCTCTATAGCTGCATTTCCACAGTCTCTCATTAATGGGCCCCTCTGCTGCTCCCCAACTTCCACTTGGCTGCTTCGAGTCTGGGGCCCATATGTGTTTACGACCCGGGTAACTACAAAATATAACCAAACACAATCAGACGTTAAGGTGGTTACGTGGGTGTAGATCCACAAAAAAGTCCTTGAAAACTCTTTGTTTGTTGACAACCTAGGATTTGTTTACATTCAGAAATCTTTTATAATTCAAATATGTATTTTTTTAAGGATGTCATGTGGAAAGGTGACCCAAAAATGTGAAGTAAGATGACATTTTTAATTAAGATGTGTTAACAAAACTAGAGCTTTTTGTTTGTATTCAACTAATTCTTTAAGATTTAATCAAATATCATTATTCTTCATGCAAAATAACATTTCTCACAATTTCTTACCTTTCACATGGCTTTTAAAACCTGGATACGGTGTGAAAACTGCGTCTGTCCTGGCACAGCTGTTTTCTACAGAGGAAAACACAAGCAACCTGAATACATCTTTTAAATCCAAAGCATCTCAACATAATACACTTGTGTAACTTCAGTTGCAATATCACCATTAGCGTGTCCTGATTTTTATAACTGGTGTCTCACACAGGCTTTGATTTTGAAAGAGACTCTATGTCTGGTGTTTTTCTGGACAAAGCTGGTTGTGTTTTGAGGCCGAGTGTGTTAGCTACTTCAGCCCCACTCTTGGAGCAGTTCAGGCTGACCTCTCGCCTGTGGAAATCAGCTCTCTCCCAAACATTGGCAATCTGTGTGCAGGCTCCCTCTCCACCCTGCCCCCAACCTCTTACCCATTCTCACCCTGATTGCAGTCGATCACGTTGCAGAACTCGCGTACATTGTTTTCATTGATCTCCATCTGCTTGCGTTCCATAAATGCAGATATTCTTCGCTCAATCTGGAGTTTAAACAGGAAGACAGCAGAGATAACAAGAGAGGATGGATTGATGAGTTATTGATGGGTGTCAAGAATGCAATGAGGTTCTTTTTGCCGACATAAGTATAATGACCTGGGGTAAACACTGTGCGGTAATTTACATGAAATGAGAGACGTAGTAAGAATATATTCCAGGTAGCCAAAAAAAAGTTGAATTGCTCATCATCATCGTGGTATGATGGTTTATGAATACTGTTTGCTTGGCTACCAAAATAAATGCACAACAGAATGGGGCCTCTTGTCCTTCATCCACATGCAATCTCAGAGTAATGAGCATCCACTTCATAAACCATCAAGGACCTGGCCCTCTCTCAAAGCCCTCCAGCAATGTGGTCTGTTCTGCCCAACCACAGCACTAAAGAACCCCTTATTCTCTGCTGAACTCGGCTTATCAGATCTCCATCAAGCATTTGCTTCACCACGGCACGTCATGTGCACATCCTCAGGAGCAATTACTTAACTAATAAGTAAACCAACTGCCTCTCATTTCTCCCGAGGTTTTTACAGTGACGGACTTGTCGACTGTCTAGACGACTGACCCTGGTTGGAGACTGAAGGACCGAAACTAGACTTGGTACTGCAGTAGCCCACGGCAGAACGAAAGACGACGTAGGCACGGCTCCCCTTCGCCGCGGCTGCTTAGACTGCAGACGAAGCATGGTGATGATGAGGTGACGGCATCAGTTGATACAGAGCTTTTTGTGGAAGCTGCATCTTTCAGCCTCTTGAGGTTTCCTGAAACAGCCTGTGGAAAATAACCAAGGATGAAAAAGAATGATACCAAATAAAACACAAGAAAATATTACAAAAAAATGATAAAATTATCCACCTTAAATAGCTTCAAAATAATGCTGTAAGAAGTTTTGCACTATGTAGCCAGTTTACCTGTAATTTCATGATATGCTCCTGTAAACAGTTGTAAACATGAGCATCTGGAGACGATGGAAGATCCAAAGCATCGACATTAACGTCTATCCTCAGGACCTTTTCACCTAATTTCAGCTGCATAAAAAACACACAATTTGAGGTTTAACAGACATGAATATCAGAACATTGCAGAGTCAACGTTTATCATGTGTTAACATTAAAGCTTGGATTTAACCGTGTTAGTTAGTTTATAACATGAAACATCAGCAGCTGCATTTTATCAGTTAATTGTTGCACTCCAGACAACACAGAAACTTTAAAAGATTTAATAACCAGCATTGCTTGTCCCGTGGATATAAAATTTAGGTTTTGTTTAAAATAAACTGTGTTAAGGAGCATCTTTATGTGCAAATTACAGAATGAACAATTTGCTTATCAGCCAAACAAAGCCTGTATGAGCGACCATGGACACCAGCCCAGCGCTGATATGATTGGCAGTTGGCACACGTCTTACCAACCTAAACATAAGTTCACAACAATTCCTTAAAAACTTGAATGTATTAGTTTAACATTGCAGAAACTTTAAACTTGAAATGCAATAATGGCTCTAAAACTGCAGTTCACATTTCAAAAAATATTTTATTTAAAATAAACATTAATTCATTTTTTAACAAGAGTTTTATTCATAGATTTAGTCATCTACCAAAATCCATTTCACTTGAAAATGTAGCGTCTCTTGTCAAATATTTACATGTAAATAAAAAATGATTCATAATGTTGAAATGCTGATGCTCTGCATTTCAACATATTGATATTCAACTTAATTACTATTATTGTTATTATTACTATTATCAATCCTATTTACATGTAAATATTTGACAAGAGAAGTGACATTTGCAAGTCAAATGGATTTCGGTAGATGACTAAATCTATGAATAAACCTCTTGTTAAAAATTGAAAAAACAATCCAAGTATTTAGAAGTTTTATGACCAATAAAAAATGACTGGTCATAAAATCTCCAAATATATGGATTATATTTTCAATTAAGTCCCCACACTCATGGATTACGTCAGGGACAAATCTAAAATCTTATGAAAAATCAAAGGCAAATTCAAAAGCTTATCAGATTTTGGGCTCAAATATGTTTAAAGAAGAATTTTAATCACTTTGAAAAAAAATCAAAGTAACTTTAAGGATACAGTTATGATAAGAAAATGGGTGTTTAAGGGGCTCTATTAATTTCAATAACATGTGACCAGCTTTAACAAACAGCCTTATGTAATTGAGAGAAGCTCTTGTCATTATTTATTTATTTATTGTTTACTGTAGTTCATTTGCTAAGTTGCCAAATCATTGTTAAGCCATTTAACCATGACAGTGGAATATGATTTATGATAAAACTGTAGTTTTTGGTGTAAAAAACTCAATAAAAATATTGTTGCAAACTGGAACTGGTACTGGTTTAACATCTAATCCTGTCGCTTTATACAACAAAAGGGCAGCAATATAGATGAGTGTTGAAATTAAGGCATGGGTCAATGACGTGACGTCCCTTTTTTGTGTACGAGTGCAATATTTCCTTCCATCATGAATTGAGTATTTCATCACATGTATTTCTTTATTCTATGAAACCTGTGTTATTTGAACACATCTTTAAACTATTAAAATATAACATGTTTTTTTGTGTTTTGGTTCCTCAAACCCCCAAAATGTCAGGTGGTGCAACCGTCCTGACAAGTATCCACAGTAATTAAACTCTAAAAATTGAATGTCAGTTATTGTAAATGGAAATTAAAAATACAGTGGCATTATTTTATGCTTGAACCTTTTTAAATNATGTGGTCTGTTCTGCCCAACCACAGCACTAAAGAACCCCTTATTCTCTGCTGAACTCGGCTTATCAGATCTCCATCAAGCATTTGCTTCACCACGGCACGTCATGTGCACATCCTCAGGAGCAATTACTTATGATTATTCATTTGGTTGACGGAGAGTAAAGAGGGCTCCAAAAATGTCACTGCCTGAACAGCTGACAGATCTGCTGACTGGGACCAACCTCTGACTTCCTGGCTTTGATCTGAACCATGACGTCATCGGGTGCCGTCTTGCTTTCTGCTGCATCCGTGCCGAGGGGAAGCGGCGCCGACGAATCTGACGTCTGCTTCGTCGGTGATGATGAGGTGACAGCATCAGTTGATACAGAGCTTTTTGTGGAAGCTGCATCTTTCAGCCTCTTGAGGTTTCCTGAAACAGCCTGTGGAAAATAACCAAGGATGACAAAGAATGATACCAAATAAAACACAAGAAAATATTTAAAAAAATGATAAAATTATCCACCTTAAATAGCTTCAAAATGATGCTGTAAGAAGTCTTGCACTACGTAGCCAGTTTACCTGTAATTTCATGATATGCTCCTGTAAACAGTTGTAAACATGAGCATCTGGAGACGATGGAAGATCCAAAGCATCGACATTAACGTCTATCCTCAGGACCTTTTCACCTAATTTTAGCTGCATAAAAAACACACAATTTGAAGTTTAACAGACATGAATATCAGAGCATTGCAGAGTCAACGTTTATCATGTGTTAACATTAAAGCTTGGATTTAACCATGTTAGTTAGTTTATAACATGAAACATCAGCAGCTGCATTTTATCAGTTAATTGTTGCACTCCAGACAACACAGAAACTTTAAAAGATTTATTAACCAGCATTGCTCGTCCCGTGGATGTAAAATTTAGGTTTTGTTTAAAATAAACTGTGTTAAGGAGCATCTTTATGTGCAAATTACAGAATGAAGAATTTGCATATCAGCCAAACAAAGCCTGTATGAGCGACCATGGACACCAGCCCAGAACTGATATGATTGGCAGTTGGCACACCGTCTTACCAACCTAAACATAAGTTCACAAAAATTCCTTAAAAACTTGAATGTATTAGTTTAACATTGCAGAAATGTTAAACTTGAAATGCAATAATGGTTCCAAAACTGCAGTTTACATTTCAAAAGAATATTTTATTTAAAATAAACATTAATTCATTTTTTAACAAGAGGTTTATTCATAGATTTAGTCATCTACCAAAATCCATTTGACTTGAAAATGTAGCTTCTCCTGTCAAATATTTACATGTAAATAAAAAATGATTCATAATGTTGAAATGCTGATGCTCTGCATTTCAACATGTTGATATTCAACTTAATTATTATTATTGTTATTATTACTATTATCAATCTTATTTACATGTAAATATTTGACAAGAGAAGTGACATTTGCAAGTCAAATGGATTTTGGTAGATGACTAAATCTATGAATAAACCTCTTGTTAAAAATTGAAAAAATAACCCAATTATTTAGAAGTTTTATGACCAATAAAAAATGACTGGTCATAAAATCTCCAAATATATGGATTATATTTTCAATTAAGTCCCCACACTCATGGATAAAGTCAGGGACAAATCTAAAATCTCATGAAACATCAAAGGGAAATTCAAAAGCTTATCAGATTTTGGGCTCAAACATGTTTAAAGAAGAATTTTAATCACTTTGAAAAAAAATCAAAGTAACTTTAAGGATACAGTTGTGATAAGAAAATGGGTGTTTAAGGGGCTCTATTAATTTCAATAACATGTGACCAGCTTTAACAAACAGCCTTATGTAATTTAGAGAAGCTCTTGTCATTATTTGTTTATTTATTGTTTACTGTGGTTCATTTGCTAAGTTGCCAAATCATTGTTAAGTCATTTAACCATGACAGTGGAATGTGATTTATGATAAAACTGTAGTTTTTGGTGTAAAAAACTCAATAAAATTTTGTTGCAAACTGGAACTGGTACTGGTTTAACATCCAATCCTGTCGCTTTATACAACAAAAGGGCAGCAATATAGATGAATGTTGAAATTAAGACATGGGTCAATGACGTGACGTCCCTTTTTTTGTGTCCGTGTGCAATATTTCCTTCCATCATGAATTGAGTATTTCATCACATGTATTTCTTTATTCTATGAAACCTGTGTTATTTGAACACATCTTTAAACTATTAAAATATAACATGTTTTTTTGTGTTTTGGTTCCTCAAACCCCCAAAATGTCAGGTGGTGCAACCG
>RPOG01003403.1:0-10949 GCA_008086565.1 Thalassoma bifasciatum
CACACACACACACACACACACACACACACACACACACACACACACACAGGCACACACACACACACACACACACACACACACACACAAAACTCACAGTTACTGAAACTTCTGGGTTCTCCTTAAGTGAAGAAACGTTACAGATGGTGGTTTTTCTTCAGAACTAGACCCCACCACACACATACGTACACACACTCTCTTTCACACACACACACACACATACACACACACACACACTCTAACCTTTATGTAACAGAGGTGCCAGCTCTGGCGGCCTGACAGGATGATCGTTGCACAAACACAGAGGCACCACGCCGCTCTGATTCCCGTCACTGATGCATTTTTTGGCGCCGTCTCTGCTGCTGCGCTGAGTTTAATCGACTGTCAACGCTTCACGTGTCGATAAATACGGAGCAGCAGCTTCTTTTAACCAAACACTGATAAAAAAAGAATGAAATAGTGACTTAATAGTTATTCAAACTTTCTCTTCATGCACAAAAACATCTCGTGTTAAACTCAAATCTTGCGACATTGTACATTTGTGGTTTTCACTGACAGAAAAATCTCTGTTTCACCGTCTTTAACCTTTGACCTTCTTTCTTTTTTCCAGCGTATTAAAAGAGCACAACGTCTTATCTAAAAATGACTCAATAAGCAGCATTCACTCCTCTTTTCCCCTCAGGATGACGAGTTACGAGTTTGGTGAACATCTGATCGTTCCAGCCTGAGGTTTATGAGCCGAAAAGTTTTTAACTCCTGGATTTAAAACTCTGACCGAACTATTTACACCTCAGGCTGTTATTTACACTTCCCCATTCATTAGGCTCTTTATTTTTATTATCACTCCTAATAATGGGTTTCTGTTCCAGGGTTCCTGCAGCTTACGGCGAATTACATTTACGACGTTTTAGATACCGTTGGAAATTCAATTTCAGACCAACTTCACAAGATTGCGTCGTAAATCTTGTGCTGTACCAAGAACTGCGACGGCAAATATCTGGACTGGACGTGTTATTTCTGCATGCAGATCCATTTTTTTGTTTCCATCTAGTTAAAGTTTTCATCAAACATTGAAACAAACACATTCATGTAAGTATCCACAACAAGAAGCTGTGAAATGTAAAGGTCCATTTTCAAGGCGCCCCAGTTTTTTTCTTATGTCACTTTATTTAATCATGTTCTAAATCAGTGGTTCCCAACCTTTTCCAACTCAGGGCTCAAACTTTCAAGTCTCAAAAATGTTTGCGGCCCACCTTTGACCCAATAAGAACAGAGGATATAAAATGCCGTATTAAAAACCCATTTGTAACAACAACCCAAAATGTAATGATATGTAATAACTGATCGATAAGGTAACAAAAGTGCTGAGCTTGAAATGTAATTTTGAAAATGTAATAAATCCCAAAACACAATAACTGGTTGATAATGTAACAGATTCTGAGCCCAAATCAAAATTACTAAAAGTTTGTGTCAGTTATTACATTTTGGCTTTGAATATATTCTTTTTGTTGCGTTTCTGGCTTCACACTCTTGCTACATTTTTGACAAGCTATTACATTTTGGGTTTTAGTACATTTCTTTTTATTACATATTGGATCATTAATACGTTAAGGGTCATGTTATCAAGTGGTAAGAACATGCATTCTTAGTGGACATGTTTTATCTGAACATTTTTTATTTCCTAACCGAGTTCGTAACTGAGTTTTAACATCTAAAATATTATTTTGTATATTTGAATCTTATAAATTACACTCCACTAAAATCAGACTATTTAGGAAATGATTTGGCGGCCCACTTGCAATACCTTCACGGCCCACCAGGGGGCCACGGACCACAGGTTTGGAATCACTGTTCTAAATAATATGTACATTTATCATTTCTGTCAGGAGCCTAAAGAAAACCTCAGCAAGTCTCAAAATAATCGGACTGTTCATAGTCTACTTGTATAAATCTAAAGCTCTGTAAAAACTTTTATCATGACTCAAAAATGTGCGTCATGAACTTTGCAAGTAATTTAAAACACACAAGACTAAATAAAAGCAATGAAATTGTGAAGAAACAACAGAAGTTGATGCATAAAAATGGTTCAAAATGCAGATTCAGAAATATTTGAGGCTCATTCGTTCTGTTTTGTTTTGTTCAACCTGTCCAAGAAAAAAAAAGCAAAAGTGTGAATCAGTTCGAACAAGAAATATTTAATTGAATATAGTTTAAACAGGATTTGTAAATCCTTGTTTTCGGTTTTTATTTACATGTTGCATAAGAACATTCAGACTTCACTGGAAATCGAGTTTAGAAAAAGAGCAGGAAACATGATCATGTGGTACCTTTGTGGTTAAATGTTTATTTAGTTCTTGTTCTTTTAACGATCTGCAAACTTTGCATGTCACAGCGTCTGAGGAGAACGCTGTAAGTAGAACTCTCTTAACTTAAACAATATTTTCCGACTTAAGCAAACATTTAAAACAGAAATAAAACTTTCTTAGAATCAATTAATTTAACTCTGAGCTTAAAGAGTCGATCAGGAAGCTGCTGACTGAGTTTGTTTGAGACTTTTTGACCTTTGAGCCTTAAAATTTAGTTGTTAAGGTTGTTCTTTTACCCTCAGGGATTCTCAACATAACTGATGCTGAATTATCAAACATAAAAACATAAAAAAACAGATTACAAATCACATTGTCTCCAGTTGAAGTCTGTGCTGTCTTCCGTCTCTTTGCTCTTAGAGTTTTACTCCAAACATTAAACACTTGAAGTGAGAATCTCAGCCTCAGGATTTTTCTTTTGTTGGATGAAACATGAATCTTTGTCGGTCGCTGAGTCTCTGATCAGACGCCTGCTGCCCTGTGGAGGCATTCACTGCACACCCGAGTGGAAGAAAACCACGAGACAGATCCAGATCTCACCCTGGAGGATTACACTTTCCATCTGTCGCAGGACGACTGGGATCACCCAGGAAGACTTGGAAAACAGAAACCTTGTTTTGGCTGCTGTTCTCCGCCTGCTGCTGCCTCGACCGGCGCAAATGGTGGCAACGAGTAGATTTGATTCAAGCATCTTTCTGTACGGCTCAATGATACTGAGGTCAGGAGACTGAGATGGCCACTCCAGAACCTTCACTTTATTCTGCTGTAGCCAATGGCAGGTCCAACATTTCGACTTTTCATCAAAAAATTTTAATATCTTAATTTCAAAAGCATGACAGCTTCTTTAAAATAAGGACTTTTTATCTCAATTTTTTTGTCCTTTATCTCAAATATTGGATTTTTTTTTTTTGTTTTTTTGCAAAATTTTGACTTTTATCTCAGATTTTTTGCCTGTTTTATCTCACAACTTTTAAATTATAATCTTATACTATAATTTTATATCTCACATTTTGACTTTATTGTCAAAAATTTCAATTTTGTGTCTTTAAATTTGACTTCTCTGTCTTTTTACTCAATGTTTTGTTCTGTTTCGTTTCATTTTTAATTCCAAAATTTGGATTCATTTCTCAAAATTTGGACCAATTATCTCTATTTTTTAATCTCAAAAATTTGAATTTTGCTGCCAAATTTCTGCATTTCATCTAAGGATTTTCACTTTTATCTCAAAATCTCTCTCAAAATTTTAGCTTTACCTCAAAATTAGGAATTTTTTTTTCCAAGATTTGAGTTTTTATCTCCAAAATTTGACTTTTTTGCAAAATTTCGACTTTTTTCGACTATTATCTCAAAACTCTGACTTGTCCTTGTGTTTTGGATCATTGTCATGTGTGAACGTCCAAGTACGTCTCATGTGCAGCTTCTGGGCTGATGAGTGTAAATTTCCCTCCAGTATTTTCTGATAACATGCTGCATTCATCCTTCATTCATCAGTTTGGACCAAGTTTCCTGAGCCTTTGTAGCTCACACATCCCCAAAACATCAGTGATCCACCTCCGTGTTTCACAGTAGGAATGGTGGACCTTTCATCATAGGCCTTGTTGACTCCTCTCCAAATGGAACAATGTTTATGGTTGTGGACAAAAAGTTCACTTTTGCTCTCATCACTCCAAATGACTTTGTTCCAGAAGTTTTGAGGCTTGTCTCTGTGCTGTTTGGCGTATTGTAAGCAGGAAACTTTGTGGCATTTGTGTAGAAATGTCTTTCTTCAGCCCATTTTTCCTCAAGTGCCTCCTTATTGTGCATCTTGAAACAGCCGGACCACATTCTTTCAGAGAGTCCTGTATTTCAGCTGAAGTTATTTGTGGGTTTTTCTTTGCATCCAGAACAATTTTCCTGTCAGTTGTAGCTGAAATGTTTGTTGGTCTACCTGACCGTGGTTTGGTTTCAACAGAATCCCTCATTTTCCACTTCTTCATTAGAGTTTGAACTCTGCTTATTGGCATCCTCAGTTCCTTGGATATCTTTTTATATCCCTTTCCTGTTTTATACAGTTGGATTCACTTTTCCTGCAGAAACTTTGACAATTCTTTTTCTTTCCTCATGACTCAGAATCCAGAAATGTCAGTGCAGCACTAACTAACCATGAGTGACAGAAAAGTTTTTGAGTTATCGTTAATATTCTCTGAAAAATGGCAAAGAAATCGTAAATTCTGCCGAGGTATGAAAATTTATGAGTTTTTCTTTTGATTACTTGAAAAATAAAAGATAATTTATTGATACTTAGCTGTCATAGGCAGTAAACGGGTCTTTAGGTTGAAACATGAGGACTAGAAAAGGTTCCTCTTTTTTTCTCTACCAAGTTTTGGATTTTTAACTTCAGTTTGTTAGTGGTTTTTATCCTCAGTATAAAAATTTTTGCAAGACAATGTTGACACTGTCATATTTTAGCATCGCTCAGTTAATATTTGTATATTTTTTTTGATGCTCTTATTTTGAAACATATTTCCCTGAATGTTTGTTCTTTATGTCTCTGTTCATTGTGATATTTATTCTCCTTTCTGTCGTGTTTTTGTGAGTTTATGTTTATGATTGAACAGAACGACACAAACGTCCCGAAACTTTGACAATTCTTTTTCTTTCCTCATGACTCAGAATCCAGAAATGTCAGCGCAGCACTGGATGAAAGATGCACAAACACAGTTGGTTGATAATAAATGTGTTACTTATAAGCACAACTGTATCTTTCGAGGCTGTAAACAGATAATAATGAGCAGTACGACACACACACACACACACACACGTGTCTTCACACACACCACTTCCTCATCCAGTGTGTGTGAGGAGTCGGCTCATTCATGACTCTGCAACAGGACGAAGGAGAGGAAGAGGAAGCCCAAACCGTCCGCTCTCTCTTCCTCTTTCTGCGTAAAAATAGAAAGTTTAGAACGTTCTGGACCCCGAATGTTGCAAGTGCTGAGATGTCGTTGCATGCAGACGGAGGGTCGAACAAACCAGACACGTGTCCGCACAGAGGTGTGTGTCAGACAAATTAAGTTTTAACATCATTTCTGCATTTTCTCTGTGGTGAGCAGTATACTAATATTAATTATGACCAATAACATCCTGATTTTATTGGACAAAATTATCACATTTGCCACAAACTAATGAGTCATTTCCTATTGTCTGGTTGAGGATGTTTTGAAATTAGTGGTTAATCGTCGATCCTTCCTGAAATGACCATCTGTTAGGGGATTTTTCAAGCTTCTTCAGTTACTCTTGGGGGAATTTTATGCCGTTAATTGACCAGACAGGAGAAGAAAGACAGGAAAAGGTCAGACACCGACAATGAGCTGAAACATCCAACGATGGATTTGTACTTTTAAGAAGATTCACGACCAGATCTCAACACTTTCCTGGAAGAGTTTTGTTGACATTTGCTTCTAATCAAACATGTTTTTTTGTTTCATAATCAAACCTTTGAGTATGATCAGATAATTTCTCTGACATTTCACGGTTAATTCCGCAGAAATGAAGCAGCAGAAAGAATGAAACCACCTGCTGAGTCTGCAGCTCCTCCTCCCATCGTCCACTCACACACTCACACACTCCTCTGTCCCTGCGCCATAAACAAAAACAAAACAGTCTGTGCTGATGATCCTCGTCCCCTGCAGGTCTCTGGACACACACACAGATGCTCCTTTGTGTGGTCAAACACTCAGAGTCTCATCACATGTTTTCTCTTCTGCTCGGTTATTTCATTATTCAGCTCAGGAAGTTTTAACCTCTTAACTTTAGGGACATTCTGTCTCCGATCACTTTTGGCTGATTAAAACATGATAAACTGTCCTGATGGAAGCCAAAATACCACCAAAAGTGACTTTAAGGGGAAAATACCACCTTAAGTGCCCTCTAAGTTGGCTAACGACACTAATCTATAATGTTATCAGAATCAGAAATACTTAATTGACTCCTTTGGGGAAATTGTGTTTTTTGTTTACAACCACTTCCATGAGACATAAAATATTAAGTATGTACAATCTACTTATGGCGCTTTTCCACTCTACAATTCCAGCTCTCCTCTACTCGTCTCTACTGGGTTTGTTTATCTTTTCCTCTAGCCCGACTACAGACTCACGGTGGGCGTGGATCTTATAACACAGCTGCGCTAAAGTGCTGCACAGTGCGTGCATGTTCATCTATAACGCCACACAAACATCATTTTGTACTAACATATGTGCCACCGTGGTCTTTAAAGGAAAAAAAAAAGCTTTAAAAAGATTTCATTAAAGTAATACAGCGGCTCAATGTGGGTCGTCATGACAACGGAGGTAAACAACAGCCTGGTGCTGCTGCACGCGGAGGAAAACGAAGGAGCTGCTTCCTGACATCAACTCTTCCCTGGATCCAGTGAGATCACTTTAATTTTTGATTTTTGGGCCTGGTATAGCAGAGATTTGTTGTTGATCAATCATTCTTCTTTGAACTGGTTTTCCTTTTTGGTTCCCTGTGGATTAATGGACTGATTGGTGCTTAAAGACTCTCGTGGCAGACAGATCGCTCCTGCACCGACCAACTTTGATTTAATTTAAAAGACTCTTTAAAGCCAACTATCTTTGCTGTTAACTTCTTTTTGCTTTAAAAAGGACTTTTAACTTCTTTAGGAATCATGAAGGAGCATTTTAGGGCTGTATTTTGTCTTCATTCAGTCTGGTTCTGTGCCGTCAGGTTTAAATGTCATTAAAAACCCGTCGCTGACTTATTCCTTTGCCTCTTGTAAGTGATTTGTTCAGAGTCAGAAGCTGCAGAGACGACATTCTCTGACCAATGAGTGACCGGCAGTCCGTCCACGTCACCTTTTAGTATCAGNAAAAGTTGGTGTAATAATTTGACTGTTAGTATTTTTGAACCATGTGGAACAAGATGCATGCCACAGTTTCATGCATAGTTATCGTTATCTGCATTATTTTGTGTTTGTTCAGGGTTTGCTGTGGACCAATAAGAGGCCTGACATGCGTGTGTGTGTGTGAACCAATCAGACGCAGAGATGATGAGGCGGACGGTAAAGATAACCTCACATGTGATTAACATGTGGAGAACGAAACGGGACAAACTCTGACGGAGGCCGACAGCAGTTTGTGGATGTTCCCTGAAGCTGCAACTGTGGAAGATTCTAGGAACTTTAGGAACGAAGCCCAGGGAGGAGGAGTGTGTGTGTGTGTGTGTGTGTGTGTGTGTGGGAGGGAGATCAGGGTTAGTGCGGTGCAGTGGTGTAACCAGAGGATTTTATTTTAAGGTCTACGAGAGAGAAATTCAAGACCTGAATTCAGGATCAGGTTTTTGATGTGGAGAAATGTTCGCTCAGACTTTTTTTTAAGGAGAGAGAAAGTCACGTGACATTTTTACCTCATTCATTCATTTTCACACAAAATTTGACTCTAAAATAAACGTTTTTGTATCATAAGTATGAAAAGTGATCAAGTTTAACCTTTACATTTAATCATCCTTCACAAGCAAAGATGGGGCCAGGTTCACCACTTTGTCAACAACTGCGTGAGCAAATAGTCCAACAGTTTAAGAAAAATGTTTCTCAACTTTGTCCAACTGCAGGAATTGATGGATTTCATCATCTACAGACCATAATATCATCAAAAGATTCAGAGAATCTGGAGAAATCTCTGCACGTAAGCAGCAAGGCCCAAAACCAACATTGAATGGCCGTGACCTTTGACCCCTCAGTCGGCGCTGCATTAAAAACCCACATCATTGTGTAAAGGATATTAGCACGTGGGCTCAGGAACACTTCAGAAAACCATTGTCAGTTAACACAGTTCATCACTACATCTACAAGTGACAGTTCAGTTGAGTTTTCATCTCATAAAATGACTTTGTCACATAATTTTGAGTTTCAATCACATTATTTTGACTTTTTATCTCTTAATTTGAGTTTTTATCACTGAAATTTGACATCAAATAGAGTTTTAAAACTGATAAGTAGAGTATTTAAACTCAAAAGTAGAGTATTAAATTGAAAAATAGTGAATTTAAACTGAAAATTAGAGTAATTAAACTGAAGATATAGAATTCTTAAACTGAAAGGTAGACTTTTAAGTTTAAAAATAGTGTAAATAAACTGAGAAAGTAGAGTTTTCAAACTCTTCTATCCAATACATTTAATTTTCTATTGGCTATATATGACATTTTACCTCAAAATATGACGTCTTATCTCATAAATTTGACTTGTATCTAATAATTTTGACATCGTCCACAAAATTATGACTCAATATGGGCAACAACAACAAAAACAATCTAAAAAAATCCAAAGTCAGGCATCAACAACACACACAAACGCCGCAAAACTCTTTTTGGAAATCATGGACGTGGTGTCCTCGGGGCCAAAGAGGAAAAGGACAATCAGGATTGTTCTCAGGTCAAAGTTCAAAAGCAGCATCTGTGATGGTATGGGGGTGTGTTAGTGCCCCATGGCATCATGGGTATGACAGGGTCATAGTCACTTCCGTCGTAATTACGACTTTCCATGTTTGTCCAAAACCTCGTTGTAGACGACGGTAGGTTCTGTGAAACAGAAAATCAGGGACGTCCCTGATTATTTCAGCAAGACAATGAAACCAAGACACATTCTGCTCCTGTTACAACAGCGTGGCTCCGTAGTAGAAGAGTGCAGCTACCAGACTGACCTGTCTGCAGTCCAGACCTGTCTCCCGTTGAAAATGTGTGGAAAAACTTGTCAACAATCCTCAGTTCACAAACACTGAACCAGTGTTGTTAAAGAAAAGGTGATGAAACACAGTGGAAACATGAACAATAATGTTTATCAGTTTCAAGACTAAAAATCTTGTCTTTGTAGTTTGCTTTATTGAATATAGTTTAAACAGGATTCACCAATAATTTCTGTCTGTTTTTATTTACCTTATACACAACGTCAGAACTTTTTCAGGGACGTCCCTGATTATTTCAACAAGACAATGAAACCAAGACACATTCTGCTCCTGTTACAACAGCGTGGCTCCGTAGTAGAAGAGTGCAGCTATTAGACTGACCTGCCTTATTGAGTGTTTTTCAAAGGAAAGGTGATGAAACAGTGGAAACATGAACCTGTCCAAGCTTTTTAGGAATGTTCTGCAGCATCAAATTAAAAATGAGTGAATATTTGCAAAAACATTTAAGTTTTACACAACGTCCAAACTTGTTCGACAAACAGTCCTCCGGTTTTTGCTCACAGGAACAAAGGTCATGGGTTGGTAGGTCTGCGACCAACTTCGCAGTTTGGTTTGTTTGGCTCTGACTCTTCCTCTTTTTGGTTTTCCTCCTCTGGTTCCTCATGGTGAGTTTTCACGTGCTGCTCTGTCTCCATCTCACCGCAGCTTCAGAGTCTTTAGTAACATTAATGAAATCTTTGTGGATCGGTTCATGACTTCATCTGGACATCCTGAGGGAACGATGTGTTCATGCTCAACTTTGGAAAGTGGAATTTCTCTGTGTCAAAGTTCGAGTGTTGTGTGTGTCCAGCTTTAAATAGCTTCAGTCTTTGTGTGTGGATAAAAGCATTAAACACGTCCAACATCAGCTGATACCCAGAAAGAACAAGAACCACTCTTTCCAGCTCACACTCTCCTCTTCCCTGACCATATTTGGCAGCCTGCTGCTCCTACACACACTCACACACACACACACACTCACACACACATTCCCCTGCTGTTCCCTCGCTCTTCATGACCGGGATTGAACTGAAGAACCTGAGGACTCCCTCCTCCTCCTCCTCGTCTCCTTCGCTGGATGATCTTTTGGGAATCAAAAGCAGTAACACCCTTTTTGGACAGCTGGTTGGCGGGAGTTTTTCTCCTCTGTCTTCACGCTGCTTTAACTGAACTTTGCTGCAGAGTCACATCATATTTTTCCACCTGTTGATCGCAGCGTCCACATGTTAGAACAAAGATTTCAGCTTCTTTTTAACTCAGGCACAACTTTTACGATTTTTATTTCCTGGCTCCGCCCACGTGCACACACACCAGCTCCGACCGCGCTCCGAGAATAAATGTGCTACTATGTCATCAGCGAGTACTGGATCCGTGTAATGCAGCCGAGCGGGTCAGGCCGCTGAAATCCCACACTGCGTCTATTTCAGGCAGGAATGTGTTGGACGCAGCTCGCTGCCTCGACACTCTGCGGACAAAAATAACAGATTAAAAACGACTCGTCAGGGTTCGTCACAGGTTTAACACCTGACTCCGCTCCGCTCTCTAACGC
Source organism: Thalassoma bifasciatum (assembly GCA_008086565.1). Taxonomy (NCBI): domain Eukaryota; kingdom Metazoa; phylum Chordata; class Actinopteri; order Labriformes; family Labridae; genus Thalassoma; species Thalassoma bifasciatum. The sequence continues at coordinate 10,626 of RPOG01003403.1, forward strand.
TGATGACATTTAACGCCTTGTAGGTTACATAAAGGAGATTTTTAACGTGGTACGAATTCAAGATCTCAGCGTTACTTTGAAATGTCATAACTGCAGCTCAGGATCTGACCTGACATGAAATAGTTTCCATATTTATCAAGATTGATGAGATATCTGCTGATGTAAAGGCCTGAAGACAGGAATTTAAAGTTCAGAGGGAACGAACATTAATCTCATGATGCTGATTTTTTTAAAGACTTTCTCCGTAACCCAGTGCTCATGCTCGAGCTGAAGAAAAGAAATGACCTCAGAAAAGAGACTTTTCAAATGATGATCTCCAGATGA
>RPOG01003403.1:12197-61640 GCA_008086565.1 Thalassoma bifasciatum
GAACAAGAACCACTCTTTCCAGCTCACACTCTCCTCTTCCCTGACCATATTTGGCAGCCTGCTGCTCCTACACACACACACACACTCACACACACATTCCCCTGCTGTTCCCTCGCTCTTCATGACCGGGATTGAACTGAAGAACCTGAGGACTCCCTCCTCCTCCTCCTCCTCCTCCTCGTCTCCTTCGCTGGATGATCTTTTGGGAATCAAAAGCAGTAACACCCTTTTTGGACAGCTGGTTGGCGGGAGTTTTTTCTCCTCCTTCTTCACGCTGCTTTAACTGAACTTTGCTGCAGAGTCACATCATATTTTTCCACCTGTTGATCGCAGCGTCCACATGTTAGAACAAAGATTTCAGCTTCTTTTTAATTCAGGCACAACTTTTATGATTTTTATTTCCTGGCTCCGCCCACGTGCACACACACCAGCTCCGACCGCGCTCCGAGAATAAATGTGCTACTATGTCATCAGCGAGTACTGGATCCGTGTAATGCAGCCGAGCGGGTCAGGCCGCTGAAATCCCACACTGCGTCTATTTCAGGCAGGAATGTGTTGGACGCAGCTCGCTGCCTCGACACTCTGCAGACAAAAATAACAGATTAAAAACGACTCGTCAGGGTTCGTCACAGGTTTAACACCTGACTCCGCTCCGCTCTCTAACGCTGATGACATTTAACGCCTTGTAGGTTACATAAAGGAGATTTTTAACGTGGTACGAATTCAAGATCTCAGCGTTACTTTGAAATGTCATAACTGCAGCTCAGGATCTGACCTGACATGAAATAGTTTCCATATTTATCAAGATTGATGAGATATCTGCTGATGTAAAGGCCTGAAGACAGGAATTTAAAGTTCAGAGGGAACGAACATTAATCTCATGATGCTGATTTTTTTAAAGACTTTCTCCGTAACCCAGTGCTCATGCTCGAGCTGAAGAAAAGAAATGACCTCAGAAAAGAGACTTTTCAAATGATGATCTCCAGATGACTTTGTTTCATTGTGCAGTCGGACCATGAGTCATTGCTGCAAATCTTTGAAAAACTTACACATCGGTCTGGTCAGTGAAGTTAAAGAAGGAGGATGATGCAAAGTGGGAGTTTGATGAAGTGCAAATCCTGTTTCACTTATATTCAGTTGTGTACACTACAAAGAGAAGATAAAAGCAGGTCAGAGTAGTAGCTGCACCCTTCTACTACGGAGCCACGCTGTTGTAACAGGAGCAGAATGTGTCTTGGTTTCATTGTCTTGCTGAAATAATCAGGGACGTCCCTGAAAAAGACAAAGTGTCTTGGATGGCAGCAGATGTTGCTCCAGGATGTCCTGATTAAGTCATGAAGCGATCCACAAAGATTTCATTAATGTTACTAAAGACTCTGAAGCTGCGGTGAGATGGAGACAGAGCAGCACGTGAAAACTCACCATGAGGAACCAGAGGAGGAAAACCAAAAAGAGGAAGAGTCAGAGCCAAACAAACCAAAGACGCTTCAACCAGCATCTGGATGGTTGGGTACTGGAAACAAGGACACTCGTTTTTGGCCTCCTGACAAACAGCTACAAGTTTGGACGTTGTGTAAAACTTAAATGTTTTTTCAAATATTCACTCATTTTTAATTTGATGCTGCAGAACATTCCTAAAAAGCTTGGACAGGTTCATGTTTCCACTGTTCATCACCTTTACTTTGAAAAACACTCAAGAAGGCAGGTCAGTGTAGTAGCTGCACTCTTCTACTTGCCTCGGTGCGACAACATTGTCCTCGTCTTACACAGAACCAAAGTAACAGAACGACTTTATTAGTCCCTGCAGGGACTTTTTCTGTTTCACAGAACCTACGTCGTCTACAACGAGGTTTTGGACAAACATGGAAAGTCGTAATTACGACGGAAGTGTCTATGACGGACAGTTACCCAAAGAATTGCACAAAACCTAAAAAACAGTAATGGAAACTACAAAAACTTCTTAAATTTGGAAAAAAAGTTTTGACGCTCTCATGAGGTGGGTTTTTCACAGAAGTTTCCGTATTGAAGTTTATATCAAACACTTTTGTCACAAAAACACGTCACTGTGTGGACGTGAACAACGGACTTCTCTGTGAACTCAGCCACACATACGGACTCTGGCGCCTCCATCTGTCGACAACAACCCAACAACGTTCATCAAAATGTCAGTTCAGTTCTTAAAATGTTTGTTGTATCCATGGTTACCGCCGCTTACAGTTCTCCTTCCTTCTTCCACATTCTGCAAATTAAATCTCATGAGATTTTACTCAAGCTGTGATGCTGCTTTTGAACTTTGACCTGAGAACAATCCTGATTGTCCTTTTCCTCTTTGGCCCTGAGGACACCACGTCCATGATTTCCAAAAAGAGTTCTGCGGCGTTTGTGTGTGTTGTTGATGTCTGACTTTGTCTTTGCATGGTAGAGTTTGAACTGTCACTTGTAGATGTAGTGATGAACTGTGTTAACTGACAATGGTTTTCTGAAGTGTTCCTGAGCCCACGTGCTAATATCCTTTACACAATGATGTGGGTTTTTAATGCAGCGCCGCCTGAGGGGTCAAAGGTCACGGCCATTCAATGTTGGTTTTGGGCCTTGCTGCTTACGTGCAGAGATTTCTCCAGATTCTCTGAATCTTTTGATGATATTATGGTCTGTAGATGATGAAATCCATCAATTCCTGCAGTTGGACAAAGTTGAGAAACATTGTTCTTAAACTGTTGGACTGTTTGCTCACGCAGTTGTTGACAAAGTGGTGAATCTGGCTCCTTTTATACCCAATCATGACACTCGATGAACTGCAGGTTTTGGCTCTTTCAAATTCTGTACAAATTTCTGTGAACTTTTCCTAAACATGAAAAGGTTTTAAAGCTTTTTGCATGTGAGAAAGTTTGTGAAAAGTGTTTTTATGTTGTTTTAAAGTTTGAGGTTGTTTAAAGTGAAACATTTAACTCCCGTCTGCATCCACATCCAGAGTCTGAGGATGAAATGTGGACTCTGACTGCTCCCTGCTGCTGCAGACGACCTCAAACACAGCTCTTTAAACACACACACACACACACACACACACACAGGCTGACACAGCTGACGTGGCGTCCTCGCAGCACGTGGATTACTGCGTGGGGGGAAAATGCTGAGCGTTTTTCAGCTGGAGGGTTTTGAAGAGGACGTGTGTCTTTGTTTCACACACACACTTCACTCTGAGCTCACACACACGGAGGCGAGGCTCTGGGCGTTGAAACTTTTACTACAAACCTGCTCTCCTCTTCTTCTTCTTCTTCTTCTGGTTTTTGATAAAGTGCTGAATGAGCTCACGCTGCTGCAGCTGTTTGTCTGCAGGCTCAGGTTTCAAACACACGCACAAAGTCTGAGCTCCGTGTCACTGAGTTCACGAGCCGGCGAGACACAAAACTCAACAGTTTCTCAAACATACAGAAGAAAATCCTTCACAAACTAAACAGAGCTCATGCCGTGCACTGAGGAGTTTGTCTTGGAGCTGATGGAGGTCGAGTTTCTCTCACTAACAATGAAACTATTCGATAATTAAGTCCAAACCTCAGGAATCTCAGTGGCAGCTTTAGAAAATATCAAGTTGCAATCTACGGCAGCAGATTGAGGCCAATTTTGATGGAGAAAATAACTTTTGGAAGATCAAGATTAAAGTTGAAATGACGAGAAAAAAGTTTAAATCCCTTCCCTGATGTTTGTCAGTCGTACGCGGTGTAAGGGCCTTAACAACAGTCTCCAGGTGTGAAGTTCATACGTGAAAATGATCCTGATTTTGGCGTAAATTTCTCACTTTTTCACTTATTCTCCACCTGAACTTCTGTTGTAATTTCTCCTGGTTTTCTCTTGATTTTTCACCTTTACAGTGCGATCAAAAAAACACCTATTTTCTACCAAGTTTTCTGATCCAAAAACTGAAAAAAAAACCAGGCGTTGTAGTCAGATTGTCAAGTTTCCAATGGTACCTGAATGTTTCACGAGTGATGTTTGTAAAATGTCCAAAATAACCAAAGAAGATGTGAGAATTTCACTGATACAGCTTTTTTTGTTATGTCTGCTTTGAAACATTTGGAGAAAACTTTTTTTTTTCTTAATTTAGTTATCTCTCCTGTTTTCTTTGACCAGATTTCAAAAGTTATTTCATCATAACTTTAATTTTCTCTCTTAGAACTGCACAAAACTTACATAGATGGTTCCATGTTTGGTTATTTCCATGTAAAATTATTTATGACTGTTTTTGTTAAATTGAGTGTACTTCATAACAATTTATCGCATCTTTCTGCCATCAAAAAACTGAAAAAAATTAAAATATACCACCTACACTTTGACATAAACCTGTCTGTGATGATACCTGAACATGTGTATCTCTGATAATAACCTCAGTGGGGGAAAAAAATAAAATCTTTTCTTTTTTCTACACAAAAAAGAGTCATATTTTAATTAAAAAAGGTCTATCAAAGCATATAATTCAAAAGTAATTGTTAAATAAATGAAATTATCTTGAAGACATCTTCTCTAAAAAGGAGAAATAAAAGATTTTTAGAAAATTGTTCTTGATAAAAAGTTAAAACAGACAGTGAAGAGTTAATTTGAGGCCAATACCAGGGTTGAAAAATGAATAATTCTACACTTCTCTCTGCTTTTATTGAGCCCTAAATGTTGGACAAAATCCCTGTAATCACGCTTCACAAATACTTTGAATTTTGTCTAAATCCATCGCGTTTTAAAACTTTTTAGTGCAGTGATAAATAAAACCACAGGGAGTGAAAATAAATGCAGCGTCAACATTTTTAATTTCTTTAAATGTGGTAACACCACCAACATTTCCCAAGATCCTTAGACTTGAAGGAACTTATTTTTAATTTTTAGAAGGATTAAATTAGGGAAAATGCTGGCAGATATGACAATAATTCAATATTAATGAAGTTTACAGTCACAAAACTTCAGAAACTTATTGTTTGAACTATAATTTCCATCATTTTGACTCTAATCTTGATTCACCCGAAACTATTTTCTCCATCAAAATTGGCCTCAACCTGCTTCCTTAGTGACCGAAAAAGAGAGGATGTAGTCGTACTGATCTACAGTAAAATTAGAAGAAGTTTGGTTTGGTTTGAAAGCTACGGAAGCCCTTAAAGGCCATAATTTTCTGTAAGAAATTTGCTCCGTTATCTGGAAATAACGAGTTAATTTCTTATGCTTCCCATCCTCCAATTTAAGTGTGATCACTCTATCCAGGGTTTAAATCTTTTTTCACACTTCGACCAAATGTTACAGATGTGTCTGTGATGCGTTCAGTGGCACCGTGGAAATCCAAGTTCTGTGGCAAATGACTGATGCTACAAATCCGTGAATGGAAATCGAATCTTTCCCGTCTTGGTGATGCCTTTTAGTTTTTAAAATCAATCAGAAAGTTTACGTTCACTTGCATTTCAAACAATTTGACTGTTGCCTTCCCACAGATAATTAACAAATCTATCACAGAAAATCTTGGTCTTTAAGGGCGTCTGTCGATAGCAGAACTTCAGAGTCCAGATTTAGTTTTGTGACACAAAGAGGTGAAAGGTGGAGCAGAAGTGTCTTTTCTTGAAAACAAAAAAAAAAAACGTCAGCAGACGAACCACAGAGACGCAAACATCCGTGAGTCTCTGAAGTTTATTTCGAGCGAATTAAATGAAGAACTTGGAGCGTTTGGAAAATCCTAAACTTCCCTCCTCAGAGCCGAAGATGCTGAAGTGACTCAGCTCAGAGTCGTCTGCTCCTTCAGTTCCTCCAAAACAAGAAAACAGTCAGAAAAAAGGGGGAATTTAGGAGTCAGGAGTGACTCTTAGTTCCTCATCTGTAAATAAAAATCAACCTGGAGTCTTACGTAACAACAACAGCACTCTGCAGCTCTGAGTCCACAATCTTCACTAAACTTGTGCAAATGAGACATAAAGATTCACAAAGTGCATAAAAGAGTTAAATGAAACTGCACCTCTAAGACAAATGTGCAGTAACACTGTTTTTATTTTACATACCCTGTATACAACTGCCATCTCCTTTATTTTGAAAAACTTAACTGTCTTTTTAAATGTTCTTTTTGACCTTGTTGTCTTTTTGTTTTATTTTGTCTTGCATGTTGTCTTGGGGTGAACCTGGGGGGACAGAGCCTTCTCTGTCACTGCCCCCCCACCCTCTGGAACACCGTACCACAACACATCCGAGCCTGTCCAAACCCATCCACATTCAAAACCCATCTTTTCAAAACTGCTTTTAATGTCTAACTGCTTTTAGATGTATCTCATGGTTTTGTTTTGTCTTGTTTTTCATTGTTGCAGGTTTTTATTATTGTAATCATTACTGTGTTGTTTTACTTGATGTTTTTAATGTCTGTGAAGCATCTTTGAGTGTTTAGAAAAGCGCTCTATAGATAAAATTTATTATTATTATTATCATCATTATTATTATTGTCTTGTCTATTTTAAGTAAGTGCCACCTAAATTTCATTGCAGCCAAACAATGACAATAAAAATCTTTGAATCTTTTGAATTGAAACACAAAAAACATCTGTTTGCACATATTTAAATAAGCCATCCTGTGTGTGGTTTGGAAAAAAATCTGCACCTTTTAGTGTAAAAGAGAATCTATATGAAAAAAAAAGTCAAATCCACAAAAACAGAAAAGCAGAGTGCAGTTAGAGGTAATTTCAGAAAGTTCTTGGCCCACAAGCTTCATTATTTTGTTATTAGAATAAACTGTCTCTTTGTTTAGTTCAGTATCTGTATGAGGACAGATTTGGACTTTGTAAGTTTGAGGTTTCTCTCAAAAATGCAGAAAAAAGCACACACAGTGCATGTTTTTGCACCTTTAAAAACATTTTTGTGCACATTTTGGCTCTTACGAGGGCGATTTCATAATTTTCTAACAAACAAATGAGGCAGATTAGAGTGGTTTCACCAACCAGGAGGGCACTAATGTGTGTCTCAGCTCTCTAAAATACACCCGAGGGTAAGTTTATCACCAAGGAGGGCACTTTGGCACATGTTTTAAACCCCAGAGAGGACAATTTATCAGGTTTTAACAAGCCACAGTCTGGTCCCTGAACCAGGAGGGTACTTAAATATTTGTTTTGCTGATTCAGTATCATCTTATAAATCTCTTCTTAAAACACTTTTACCGTCTTGCTTTTATGTGATGTCGTCGTCTTCTTATTCTTATTCTTTTCACCTCTTTATTTTCCTCTTTTGTAGTTTTCCTGCCCTCTAACAGTGCTGACTCACTTTTTAATTCACTTATCTATCTATGTATCTATTTATCTCCCTATTTATTCATTCACTTACGAGTATATTTTGATCATTTATGTTTTTATTTATTTATTTTTAATGATTTGAGTGCTCCAGTTATCATTTCCACTCTAGTTTTAGTCTGTTTTATCCTCTTTATTAACATATTTATCCACCACTATATTTCATGTGTGTTGTTTTCATCCTCTCTATTGTTCCTGTTTGCTTTTTATTATTATTACTGTTTGGTCTGTATGATAATTAATTTATACCGTTTATTTCAATGTTGTTCGCTATTTTGATTCACTGTCAGTAGATTTTGCTGTGGATCTCTGCTGTAAAGCACTCTGTGAAGTGTTGTTTTAAAAGGTGCTCTATAAATAAAGTTATTATTATTATTATTAAAGTTATTTTGGTTCTCAAGGAGGACACCACAGCAAAACTTTGGTTCCTGTGAGGCCACTTTAGATATTTTACCTCCCAGGAGAAAACTATATCTCAAGAAGGAAACCAAATTTCTGCTCCAAAAGGAGGAACTGTAGCAAGTGTTTGGCTCCTGAAAAGAAACTTACGGGTAGATTTTAACTCCAAGGAGAACAGTTTATCATGTTTTAATCAGCCAAAGCAGCAGATTAATGTGGTTCAGCAACCAGAAGGACACTTAAGTTCACAGCTGATGTTCTGAAAAGAGTTTCCAGACCATTAAGAGCTGAAACTTTTCCTCTGAGTCTTTGAGGAGTCACCTCCGTGAGTTTATATAACTCAGAAAACCTCAGCGTGAGTCAGAGCCTGAGTAAAATCTGAATATTTAACCGTGGTCTCTTCTTTCTTTTCTGCTCAGATTCTGGATGATATTTTCCATTTTCTCTGCGGAGGAAGTGAAGGAGCTTCAGACGACACCGTGAGTCAAACGCAGCCGTTGGTGCTCTGAGGGAAGTTTGGTCATTTCTAAAAGCATCTGTTCGATGGTGGAGGAACCGTAACAGGAAGTTCAGAGTAAACAGAACAGAGAAAACTGACATGGATCCAATTTGGGTTTGATGACTTTTCTCAGGTTTGGTCGAACACTAGAAAAAGTCTCTATTCTGTTAATTCAGTCTTCAAAAATGTTACATTAGAGAGAGACCAGGAAAGGATATGATCACTGACAAGTTTCTCCAAGTTTGTGCAAATCAGTTTTGTGACGACTGTTAACAGACTCGACTGTTGTATCTGTAACAAATCACAGAAAGAACAAACCTGAGAAACTGAAATTGAGGCAAATCTTTACCTTATCTTTTGTAATGACTGACCAGAAATCTGTTTAACTCCAGTTTATTTTAAAGTGAACCCCGACTGTAAGGACTAACAGGCATGAATCTGCTTAAATGTTTGTCTCAAACTAGAATTTGTTGTTTAAAGACATAACAAATTGGTTTTTCTTTAAAAAAAATACAGTTTAAAACAGTTTCTATCCTTGTTTGACTGCCGCAATGCATTCTGGGTTGATGACGTAGATTGGTTGCTTGGTGCCGAGCATCTGGATTTGGCCGTTTACTCACTACTAGTCGCCGTAAGTCACGAGGTTTGAGGAGGGAAAAAACCATAATAATGCCACATGTGGCTGCTTTTGGGTGAAAGGTCAATAACCTGAGATATCAAAGTTGAAATTCTGAGACAAAATGTCAAGTTTTTGGGAAGAAAAAGACAAAATCGTAAGATAAAAAGTCAAAATTTTGAGTTAAAAGTCAAAAATTGGAGATAAAAAAAAAGAGTCAAAATTATAAGATAAGTGGTCAATAATTTAGGATAAAAAAGTTTTTAATATGAGATAAATGTCAATAATTTAAGATGAAAAAGTTGAAATTCAGAGACAAAATGCTGATTTTTTGGGGATAAAAAAGTCAAAATCATGGGAAAAAGTCAGAATTATGAGATTAAGAGCCCAATTTGGGATACAAGTCAATAATTTGAGATAAAAAGTCAAAATGATGAGATCTAAGTCACTGCACTTTTCAGTCCAAAGGAAACAAGGAGACTGATGTTAGTCTGCACAGCTTCCCAAAAGACAAGAAAAGAAGGAAGTTGTAGGAAATCACTTGTGGGCGTAAACAACTTCCCATGGAGCCGCGGCTATGTTCTGGCCACTTCTCCCCAGAAGCATTTGCTGCATTTAGCCGGCCCATGCTGATGAAAGAGCTGACAGGTGTGGGTCATTATAAACGGAGACTAAAGCCAAATGCTGTGCCGACTATTTTCCAACACAAACCCACAAAACTTCCTCAGGAAACCACTGAAGTCCGCTCCAGGACTTATATGATCCTGTATGAGATCCAGCCCGGTGCAACCATATGACATCACTACCCAGACGTTATTGTGGCGTAAACAACAATGGCGGCCTACAGGTGAAAATATTTGTTCAAATTTTATACAAACTAAGATATTTTGAGAGATTTTATTATGGTTCTTATGTAGCTGGTAAAAACACTGATCATTCAGGAAAATGACGTTCTGGTAGCCAGAATACTTTTGCATTTCACCCTAAAAACTTTCTTGTGTAAACGGCGTCTTACTTTTGTATCATTTCAAGATCTCTATTGGACTTAAGCTGCTTGGATTTTAGTAAAAAAGTAGAAAACTTGGCTGTTCTAACAGTGTTAACTGGTGTTTTTTTAACAATAAAAATTATCAGAATCTTCACATAAAATAAAGCATCAGGCTTTTATTTTGAAAAGCCATATTTGTGATGTAAATAAAGCAGAAACAAAACTGAGGATATAAGTCATGACCATTTGATTTTGAGTTTAAATCTGCAGGAAACAACTAGAATTATATTTTCAGGAAAACTCTCTGAACTAAATTCAAGGATGAATGTCCACTCCAGGCTTCCGTAGAGAACTCTGCAGCTCTGACTTTCACAAACCAACACATCTGGTCAGCACATTCACTGACCACGCCTGCTCTTTCTTTTCTAACCTCAAACTAAAGTGTGTGTGTAAAGGGTCCCCTATGTGTGTGTGTGTGTGTGTGTGTGTGTGTGTGTGTGTGTGTGTGTAAATCCCAAAACTAACATCCGTGGCTGGTAGATGCTCACTGATAGGGAGCGGCTCACACTTACGTGACCATAATCCAGAGACAGGAAGAAGGTGATGTGTGTGTGTTGATAAAGCGCCAAAATGCAAACACAGCTGACACATGAGGAAAGAAAGAATGTGGAAATGTCCCTTTAAAAGTCAGAAACGGGTCATTTTCTTTTTAAAAAATTACATTTTCATCCTTGATTCCCAGCTTAGTCAGAGCTGTGAGTGTCACTCAGAGTAAAGATTACGGTGTTGATTCACCAAAATAAACCGCAGAGACGTTGAAGCGACCTCCCTGTGAGAAATGAAGATGAATAATCCAGAAAAACACAGAGTAAAGAGAGAAAAAGAGACATTTAAGGAGGGAACCGTCTTATCTGGCGTGTTTCTTCTCTCAGACAGAAAGAACGTTTGGACACAAACACAGAAACGTTTCCAGGATTTCGTCAAAACAAATCTCCTCCAGAGAAAAGTGAAGCATGAACATTTACTGGATATCAACGTCTGACGTCAAAGTTTAAACAGGAACAGAAAGATTAGATTCTCTGAATATTCACTCTCCTTTCCACCAGAGGAATCCAGAGTTCAAACATATCAAAAGTGTTGTTTCATCAAATTATTCCAAGTGGTGAAATTTCTCCTGTAAAGTCCGTTGTTTGTCAGTCTGTCGTGTCCGTTCTCATCAATAACAGCAGCTTCACAGTCTTAGAGCATTTCCTCCTCAATGTCAATCTGACAAAGCTGCAAGTCTTTGTTTTCAACAGGGTTCTAGCTGCAAGACTAAAGTGACCTCATCATTTTCTGATGAGTTTTCATCCCAGGACAGCTTGTGATAGACAACAAGTGCTCCCTGCTTGACTGGTCTTGTGTAATAGCTCTATTATGGCGCTTTTCCACTCTACAATTCCAGCTCTACTCTACTTGTCTCTACTGGGTTTGGTTATCTTTTCCTCTAGCCCGACTACAGACTCACGGTGGGCGTGGATCTTATAACACAGCTGCGCTAAAGTGCTGCGCAGAAGTGCGTGCATGTTCATCTATAACGCCACACAAACATCATTTTGTACTAACATATGTGCCACCGTGGTCTTTAAAGGAAAAAAAAAAAAAGCTTTAAAAAGATTTCATTAAAGTAATACAGCGGCTCAATGTGGGTCGTCATGACAACGGAGGTAAACAACAGCCTGGTGCTGCTGCACGCGGAGGAAAACGAAGGAGNCATGAAGGAGCATTTTAGGGCTGTATTTTGTCTTCATTCAGTCTGGTTCTGTGCCGTCAGGTTTAAATGTCATTAAAAACCCGTCGCTGACTTATTCCTTTGCCTCTTGTAAGTGATTTGTTCAGAGTCAGAAGCTGCAGAGACGACATTCTCTGACCAATGAGTGACCGGCAGTCCGTCCACGTCACCTTTTAGTATCGGCTTTACTCTCTTAGAACCAGGGTAGAGTAGGTACTAAAAACTGGCGTCTGACGCGTAGTACCGCGCTAATGGAAACACAACACAAACCGGGGAGAGGAGAGTAGAGTAGGGCTGAGACGAGTCAGTGGAAAAGGGTCATTAGAGGGTCGTTTATTGGCTAACAGACCTGTCACTCACTCCTACAGTAACCAATCACCTTACACTTCACAGGAAGCAGCTGTAGCCATTTAGATCACTGATGAGACCTATCTGTGCTCTGACACCCATAAACTTTGACCTTTCCCTGACACCACATGTGCAAGTCTTCGAGTTCATTGTTGTCATGGTTTTGAATGTTGCTGATGTGCTGAAGTGTTTCTTCCTAATCCCGAACTGTGCCTCAACCCTTAGGCCAAGTCTGGAATTATGCTTTTTTTATTTTCTCTCCCAGTATTATCCATAATTCCATCTAAGGATACAGGGCGCTGAACAAAAGCAAACTCCCAGTTCTCCCGCTCCTGTCCTCCCCGTGTTATGTGTCTATCTTTTTTATGTTTTCTTGGACGGGATGTAACTGAAAGGCAAAAATCTTTTGTACTGAAACTTGTGCAATGTCAGCAAATAAATGAATCTTGAATCTTTATCGTCATGCGTCTTAATTAACATTTCTGAGTTGGTACAATCTGTGACTGTGAACTACAATTTCATGATTTTTGTTGAACATTTCCACATAGAAAGCAAAGTCGACTAAAAAGAGGACACTGAGCACTGATACAGCTGGTTTTGTTTGCGCAAAGTCTTCGGACGAGAGCGTGGACAGTGAGTACAACCCTGCACCTGAGACTAAAAACTCTCTAACTCCTACAAAGTTTTACCTAAAAAGCTCAAATTTCACCCAGATGTAGATGAGAGGGTGTAGAAATGATGTCGTGGATGTTTGATGTCTGACATGAAGCATCTTGAAGTTAATGATGCTCAAAATTTGAAAGTATTTCAGCTCATTTATCCTGATTTGGACTTAAGTCGCATAAAAAAACATGACATTTTCTGAAACTAGAGACTTTAATCTTTAAAACGAGGAGAAACTGATGAATTTTGACCTCATGTTTCTTCAGTTATAAGCTTTAAAACATAGCATGGTATACAATGTTGCACTATTTAAAGTTTAAACTTTCAGAAGAGTTTGCGTCTGAAAGTGTGAAAGTGACGCCCTTGAAATGACCCTGAAACCTCACACATCAAATTATAATCCAACCCAAACCTCCAGTTTGACCTTAACTCCAGACTCTGGAGCTTAAATCCTTCACAAACATCGTTAACCCTTCACTGTTCAGAGCTTTAGATTATAACCTCAGCCTGCCGCACGCTGGGAGTGCCTTTAAGCAAGGCACGGTGAGATCTGTCTGTACGGTCGTAAATAAAAGACAAAGTGCAGCTGAATAAAAAGCTGTGTTAAATAATCTAACTCTCTGATGCCTGAGGAGGAAGATTTACGCTGTAACTCTCCCCAGAGGACGGTTAAAACGTCCTGTTTTGCAATATTGAAATGTTCCTGGATCCGAACCAAAACTTGTAACTTGTTCCTCGACTCTTGGCTGAATCTTTCCACCGCATTTCGTGGAAATCTCTTCAGAGATTTTTGAGGAAATTACTCAGTGATAAAGTGCAGGGTGGGGGTTCAGACGCCGCAGGAAAGTTATTACTCAAGCTCTGAAGCTCAGGTTGGATATGACGACCGCCTTTAACGGGGAAAAGAAAAAAAAGGTTTTGCTTCTCGAGAAGAAACTTCATCATGATAAAAACACATGAGGAAGAACCTCAGCACCATGTTGGTTCCAAAGAGCAGTGATGTGTGGATCAATACTAAAATATTACCTCATCTTTATGCTCTAATATCTGTTCTCAAATCAAACTATCGATACTTTAGATCAGTGATTCCCAACCTATGGGTCGTGGCCCCCTGATGGGTCGCAGAGGTATTGCAAGTGGGTCGCCAAATCATTCCCAAAATAGTCTGAAATTTAATGAAGAGGAATTATATAAAGATACAAATATACAGAGTAATGTTTAAAATGTTAAAACTTTAAGGATAATAAGCATTTTCAAACATTTGTGTATAAGAAAAGTCCTGTAAGAAGCCCTATATGTAACGTGACCCCAAATTTAACAAAGACATGAAATGCAACAATAAAAAAATGCAATAAAACTAGAAATGTAAAATATAAAATGTTGTATAACCCAAAAATGTAATCAAAACCAAAATTCAACACATTGTGGGCAAATGGTTATTAAGTTTTGGGCTCTGCATCCGTTACATTATTGACCAGTTATTACATTTTGGGTTTAATTGAATTTTTTTTCTTGCATTGGTCAATGTTACAAATTGAGCTCTAATATGGTTTAATACAGCCTTTGTACTCAAAGGGTCGGAGTTTTTGAGACTTAAAAGTGGGCCCTGAACTAGAAAAGGTTGGGAACCACTGCTTTAGATATTTGAGGTAAACTTTATGATTGAAGGGCACAAAGGAAAAAAACTAAATTGTTGAGATTTGTCTGAATAATACGTGGTTGGTGAGAACTACTTTTTCTTCCACCTGCGTAAGCACAGAATGTGTGTGGAAGGTTTTTCTTATTTATCTTTAAATCCACACTTCTGTCTTCTTTTCTTCTTGTTTCAAAGTTTTAAACCATAAATGTGTCTTTTTATTTTCACACTCAATCCATACTTTTTGACTTTTTATTGAACTCATAACTCTAATAACCAAACTCCCCATTCAAAGACCGAGTTTAAGTAGTTTAACCTTCCTCTTGTGTTAGTGTCGCCACTGACCCGTTTTAGTTTTTAAATGCATAAAAGAATCACTTAAAATTGGTTTACTGCATCAAGGCTTCTTGACTTTGTCAGGAACGTTGATTCCAACAAAATTATTAAAAAAAAAAAAAAAAAAAAATCTCAACATTATAAAATGCCCTGGTTGAAATTTTGTTGCTTGTAGTGTTTTGACCCGGTTATGAAAATAAGATTTTAAACCAATATTTAGAGCCAAAACTGAAATCATAAGTGCACTGTCAGCCATCACAATGACAGACACCTCCTCTCCCAATCATGTGAGCTTCACTCATTTGTGTTTCCAATGCAAAAAGTTTCTCTGCAAAGACACAAAAAGTGTAACTTTTTGCCACACATGCATCTAAAAACATGCACGCTCACAAATCAATATTTTGTTTTATGACCTGTTCTGTGTTTCTACGCGTTTATATTAAAGTTCTATTGCTGGCAAAATATATATTTTTGCATTTTTTTGAAAAATATATGTATGGGTCAAAACTGACCCTAACACCATAGATGTTACTATAGTTGCTAATTTTAAAATGAAAAAATAAATAGAGCAAATTTATTTCAGAGATGTGTTCTATACCCCTCAGTAATAGGCAGGTAACACAAAAACCTTTGGTTTATTTATAGGATTCTCTTTAGGTTATTTTTTCTCCTTTTTATTGAAATCAAGAGGTATACTGCTAAACATTGGGCCCTGAGACCCACACCAAAAATATGAAATCCAATATTTTCATGGATAAGGAAGCCTTACAAGGAAACCAAGAGATAACAAAAAAAACTTGATCATATGTTTTGTTTTTAGTGTATTTTAAAGCTTATTTAAGACGAAACCGACCCGCTAACACAGGAGGAGGGTAAAGTCAGGTCTTTGTTACGTTTCTGCAGGAAGACTTGGACGTCAATGACAGACGTTCAAGTCAAGGACACTAATGGTTTCTGGGGTCTGAAAGAAGGAGTGAAGGTTTTAAACTCCTCCTTTATCCACTGATTCTACCAAAATGGGAGAAAAACTAAAATAAACATCCTACTGAGATTTTAAACTCTCAAAACAAAACTCTGAACAACCACAGAAAACACACACTCACACAAACACAGAGCAACCAACTGAAGGTGTTGGTCGTCTGTGTGTCACACGCTGAGTGAGGGAAAGAAAACCCTTTTTAAAAGTTTACCTGGCTGATGAACACAGGTGTGATGAGCACAGGTGTGATGAGGACAGGTGTGATGAACACAGGTGAACTCAATGATGAGCTCGTCAGGATCTCTGGGAGTCACTGGGGTCAGGAGACTGTTTCTGGAGGTCGCCAAATCATTTTGAAAAAAAATGTAACTGATATTAAATAACAAAATTTCAGGCAGGGTTGTTTCAGTTGTTTCCTGCTTCATTATTTTTCCTAAATTTGTTGTATCAGCTGAGTTTTTTTAATCTGAACTTCAGTGTTTTTACCTGAACAAGTTCACTGAGCGATTGTTCATGAACTAATTCATCTTTTTTACTGCAAAAACTGAAATCCAAGCAAGTCATTGTGTCTTATTTTTAGTGAAAATTGTCTTCTTATTCTTGATATGAGCCACATTTAACTGATAAGTCCAGGAAAATGTCTTATTTCAAGTTATTTAAAGAGAAAAATGACGCCTGAATTGTTTGTAACAAGTCAAAAATTCTGCCAATAGGATAAGAAAAAAAGTTTCTTGTATTAAAACATCTTTCTAATTTTGTCTCCTTGTCTTTCTGCAGTGCATCCCAAGAACTGAAATTTAATCAAGTGTTTACATCTTATTTCCAGTAAAAAATGACTTTTTATTATAAATATGAGCCACATTTAAGGATTCAAGGAGTTTTATCGTCATTCAACACATGTAAAACATGGGTGGGATGAAATTAGGTTACCCTGGTCCCGGAGCAAGCCCAACAGTAGAAATGAGAATAAATAATATACGAATATACGAATAAAAAAGAGAATATCAACTAGCCTTTGTAGTAAACTGAATAATAATAATAATCTGTGCAAATATTGCAGTGTGCGTTTGAAATGAAATGTTTCATTTCAAGTTATTTAAAGAGAAAAATCACAACTGAATTACTTCTAACAAGTCAAAAAGTTAAAAAAAATCTGGGAATGGAGTAAAAGAAAAGTTTCTTGTTTTAAGACACTATTTGCATTTCAAGAAACTTAACGAATAAATTTAGCAGATTCTTTTTTTTACTTGTTTTAAGCAAATCAGACGTCATTTTTGTCTTTAAAAACTTGAAATAAGACATTTTTCTGGACTGGTCAGTCGAATGTGGCTCATGTTAATAATAATAAAATGACTTTTTTTTTCTTTTTTACTGAAAATCAGACATCAACACTTGATTAGATTTTGTTTCTGTCTGATTGACAGTGTCAGATTCATAAAGACCTAAAAAAATCTTTACACAAAAATGGAAAAACAGAAATTTCGACTCTTTCTTTTTCAGGTTTTGCAACATAAACGTTCGACATGAAACATAGGTTGTTTCTCTCCCCACTGTTTCATTTAGGTTTTGATTAGTACATGTTGATTTTTCTTTTCTTTAATTAAAAATAAATAAACTCTGGAGGTCCCAGATACCAGTGAGTGTTTAATTAGGGGACACGACTTCAAAAGGTTGAGAACCGCTGCCATAAATCAAGAAATTCACACCAGACAAAAGCTCAGGTTTTAGGAGGTTAAAATGAAAGAAAAGCTCTTTTTTTTTTTGTCTTTTCTTTTTTTCCATAATGTCAGTGACTGAAGTGACGCAGCAGATAAAAACACTGAGAATGAGTTTCATCAAACACAGCGTCTGAATATTTAATGACACGACGCTTCGTCACCGTGTTTGTCTGCTCCTCTGGGACTTTAACTCAACATGTGATGGATTAAAGACCAGAAACATACACACACACACACACACACACACACACACACACACACACACACACATAGATATAGAGTGATAGGCCTCAGGCAGATAATTGTATTTCCAGTATCAAAGTATCCTCTGTGGACAATGAAACTGAACTCAACTCTGCGTGACTCTGACACACACACACACACACACACACACACACACACACACACACACACACACACACACACACACACACACACACACACAGGAAGTTACTCAGGCTGGCTTTAATTTCATTCACATGCTTTGTCCCTTTTCTCTCTCTGTGTTTTTGCTTTAAAGAACAATCATTCTCTCTCTGTGTTTGCAGAACTTTGTCTCCACCTGTTGGTTGATAAAAGAAACTGCAGCTCACACATGATCTCAAATAAAAATCCATGATCATAAATTTTAATAAAACATTTCCAAACTCTTAAATTCCTTGTAATTTTTGTAAATATGTTGAACTTTTACATGACTCTGCTCTGTGATGTCCCTTGGACTTGAAAAATCATTTAAAGGTTTTTTTTAACACAAAGATGAGCAGATATTTGAAGTTTATCAGCAGCTTTGAATGATTCTGATATCCTGAAATAAAGACAGACAGGTAGGGGTCAGAGGTCAGCCCTTGTTGCTTAGCAACAGTTGAACATTATACAGGAGTGGAAATGGAGCCAGAAAGTTTGAAAATATTTTTCATTTTTTGTCGGCATGTGATGAACTTGTTTAAAATAAAATAAAAATGGAGAGAGAAACAGGTGTTAATGTTACTCTGTAGAGAATATAATTTAAAGATAGTTCTGTATAATGGTAAAGTTTTTAGCAGGTTACGTTACTTTTTTCAACTGTTATTAAGACATTTACTTCTAAAGAGGGCCTGAATAATTCTTATAACACTGAAAATATTATTTATACCTAAAAAACATCATCTGTTGTACATAGTTTTTTCCTAATTCAATATAGAGATCTGCAAAAACCGTTGATGTCATTTTCAATAATTTTCTAATTTCATTTCTACTGATTTAAAAATCTTTAAATGAGAGAGAAGAAGAGTAAATAAATAAAAAAGTTTGAGAGGAAAGTCTGGTGGTGTATAGTTATAACTTTACCAAAACGACACATTATCTTTAATCTGGCTGTTCATGATACATTCAATTAAAAAAAAAAAACATTTAAGTGGGGTTTTTTTTAAGAAAAGTGAAGACGTGAAGCAGTTTGTGTCAAAATAAGGAGGAAGGAAAAGTTTGAAGCTGGTGTATTCAACATTTATTTTGTCATTTTAAAAACTGTTCGAGGACAATCAAAATATAAATACATTTCTCTCACACTCATCCACACACACACACACACTCCCCTACACACACTCCCACAGTCACATTAATCCTCACACACACACACACACACACACACACACACACACACACACACACACACTCAACCCCTGCCCCTGATTTAAAGTCAAAAGGTGCAACAATCAACCACTGAATCATCAGTAAAACTGCATCGTTTTCAGATTCCAGGAGATTTGAAAAACACAGAGGAGGAAACGTTTTTCTTTACAGCCGCGACGCTCGGATGGTTTTTATGTAAACATGGAACAGAGAGAAGAGATCGTTTCTACAGTCGACAGGTTTTCTGTCTTTAAACTTTCCCTAAAAAAGAAGCTGGTTCAGGTTCAGAAAGACGAGTTAACTCATGGTCTCAGTTTTTGGTGATTTAGTGAAACATCTTAAAGTCTAAGACAGTTTTGAGTAAAAAAAAAAGTTTACATACTGAAAACACAAAAACTTTTCTGTCACTCATGGTTAGTGGTTGATGAAGACATTTAACAAACAACTGTGTTTATTCTTTTTAAATCATAACGACAACAGTTTGAATGTGCATCTTTCATCCAGTGCTGCACTGACATTTCTGGATTCTGAGTCATGAGGAAAGAAAAAGAATTGTCAAAGTTTCTGCAGGAAAAGTGAATCCAACTGTATAAAACAGGAAAGGGATATAAAAAGATATCCAAGGAACTGAGGATGCCAATACGCAGAGTTCAAACTCTAATGAAGAAGTGGAAAATGAGGGATTCTGTTGAAACCAAACCACAAAAATTTCAGCTACAACTGACAGGAAAATTGTTCTGGATGCAAACAAAATTCCTACACATCCTTAAAAAGTCTTGAATTCATTGAAATGTTATATTTTGGTCTTAAATTTGTCAGGGCAGGATTTGTTAATGACTTTTCGAGAGTGAAAACTGTCTTAAAAGCTGCTGGTATGAATTTTTATCTGCATCCTAGATCACTGTTTTTACTTTTAACATCCAGTTATTAACCAATGAGCAGCTTTTTGTGCAATAAACAGTCAAAAAATAAACTTGAATTAGTCTCATTAAGTGTCACTCGCTATGATTTGGTTGAAATGCAGCAGGATCTTCAAACCATCGACCATATTTATGTGTTTTTGGTCTTACATTTAATTTCAAAGAAGCATTAAAAAGGTCTTAAAAAGTCTTAGATTTGACTTAATGAAACCTGCAGGAACCCTGGCAACAAAAATAAACCCACAAATAACTTCAGGTGAAATACAGGACTCTCTGAAAGAATGTGGTCTGGCTGTTTCAAGATGCACAATAAGGAGGCACTTGAGGAAAACTGGGCTGAAGAAAGACATTTCTACACAAATGCCACAAAGTTTCCTGCTTATAATACGCCAAACAGCACAGAGACAAGCCTCAAAACTTCTGGAACAAAGTCATTTGGAGTGATGAGAGCAAAAGTGAACTTTTTGTCCACAACCATAAACATTGTTCCATTTGGAGAGGAGTCAACAAGGCCTATGATGAAAGGTCCACCATTCCTACTGTGAAACACGGAGGTGGATCACTGATGTTTTGGGGATGTGTGAGCTACAAAGGCTCAGGAAACTTGGTCCAAACTGATGAATGAAGGATGAATGCAGCATGTTATCAGAAAATACTGGAGGAAAATTTACACTCATCAGCCCAGAAGCTGCACATGAGACGTACTTGGACGTTCACACATGACAATGATCCAAAACACAAGGACAAGTGGACCTGCCATTGGCTACAGCAGAAGAAAGTGAAGGTTCTGGAGTGGCCATCTCAGTCTCACAAGGCCAAGTCAAAGTTTTTAGCTAAAAGTTGAAATTTTGCAAAGTTGGATTATGAGATTTTAAGTTCAAATTCTTGAGATAAAAGTCAAAATTAGCAAAAAGTCAAAGTTTTAGATAAAAAGTCAAACCTTGAGAAAAGACCAATATTTGGGATTATGGACAAAAAATTGAGGAAAAAAAATTTAGTTGGAGGTCAAATTTGAGATAAAAAGTTCATACTTAAGAGAAGACGTAAGATTCTTGAAATTAAAAAGTGAAAAACTTGAGATGAGAAGACAACATTTGGGTCCTGCCATTGGCTACAGCAGAATAAAGTGAAGGTTCTGGAGTGGCCATCTCAGTCTCGAGATCTCAAACCTGCAGTTCATGCAAGACAGAGCAAGAATTTTTGAAGTTTCTGTTGTCATTATGATTTAAAAAGAGTAAACACAGTTGTTGGTTAATAAATGTCTTCATCAAACACTAACCATGAGTGACAGAAAAGTTTTCGTTTTCATTCATATTCTTTGAAAAAAGGCCAAGAAATCCTCAATTCTGCTGGGGTACGCAAACTTTTGAGCACAACTCTACCTGATTTGTACTTAATGATCCATCTCACTCTCACCAGGCTGAGTCTGTTCCTATCTGTCTAACACTCTCGATGATCCAAACTGAAAAAAAAAACATCTGGCTCTCGTATGTCGACTCGACACATGAGTCAGGAATAAACGCAGATCTGTCTTTTTGTGGTCTGTAGCTTCCTGCTGAGCTCCCTCTCATTTACTCAAAGAGGATAATCACACTTTGAACGACTGGAGGAGACGATGGTGATCTGTTCCCATCCTTTAAAGACGTCCCACTCCCACAGACCCCGGGGTTAAAAATACAAACAGAAGCACATGTTTGAACCGCAGTCCTGCAGGGCAGATCCAGGTCTGAACCCCGGCAGAAAGAAACAAAAAAAAAAAGAAAGAAAGAAAGAAGCAGAACAGAAAAGCCCTTTTCCCCCTGAATCAAAAAACATCCCTCACTTCATCTGAGTGTTTTTTTACAGACACGTCGTTTCCTTTTCTCCTCTGAGGCTGATGTGTCTGTACATATTTACACTCCTCAACCCACAACAAAGAAGATAAATCAAATAAAGAGTCGGCTTCTGGTTTTCATCATGATCACAGTGAGGAAACGTAAGAAAAAAGTGTCATTTTGTTGCTTTGGATGAAGAAACAGAAACGTTAAAGGCCTGTGTTCGACGACAGAAACTGACTTTTAATTTCTCTGCAGGCTTAAAATTTGTTTTTAATTTCAGGATTTTTCATGTCAAAACACTAAAAGAGAATCATGAGCTTCTTTTCCAAACTTACTGACGAGGTTTTTATCCAAAGTGACGTCTTTTTGGGAGTTTTTGTCACTTCTCAATTTTGTTCGGTCGGTTCATACGGAGGCCTGGAGGTGACGTGGAGTTTTTATTATTATTTTTTTTATTATTATTTTGCACACACAATTGTTGCCACCTCAGTTATAAATATTTAATTCAAAGAAAAGTTAAACCTCATTGAACACATCTATTAATTACTAATAGAAACTGACTTCCTTTTCAGTCATAAATTTGGCCAAAACCCACATTTACGCCTTAATAAAGAGAAAAAAATGCATCTGAATGGTAAAAGAAACAAAAATCACTTTTAGTTAACGCAGATCTTCAGATGATGTCACAGTATTATAAACAAAAATGTTTAATTTGAGGACGATTAGTCATTATTTTGTGATAAAACCGAATCAGAAAAGCAGCTCAGAGGAACATGGAGAAAAATTCATAAGAAAAACAAATCATCATCTTTTTTTTTTTTACTTTTATCACCTATTTTTTGGCACATTATCCCGTAATATCACACTTATATTTTATTATCTTTATAATCTTTGTTTTTTTAAATCTAAAAATGACCCAGATCCTCAGAAAATGAGCTTTTGATTCATTTTAAAGAACTCAAACTGCACAAAAGGATGAAAATAAAAGAAAGAAATTGAACCACGTTTTGAAAGTTTGGCTTCGTTAAACCTAATTTTTTTCATTTATTCAGGCTGATAAAACTCATTTCTTGTGATAAATGTTCATTTTTATCAGTTATGAATGTACGTTTCTGTCGTTTCCTCTCGTCTTCATCACATCGACGTCAGATTTTACAGCAGGAAACTGGAACGAGGAAGAAATTCTGTTTTTTTTTTCTTTTTTTTTTTAAGGGGCTTCTGAATTCTCCAAAATCCTTTCAGCGATGTTTGATTCTTGATTCTGACTCTGGCATTCATTCAACCGCTCAAAAAGCAAAACTGAAAAGTCCCTCTGCAGTGATTTTACATGAGAAAAAAGCGGAGAGAGGAATAAAAACCTCCGTCTGTGTGATCTCCTTCAGTCTTTGTGTCTGCAGAAATACAAAACGTCTGATCCTGAACCCGTCGCTCTCCTCTCTCTCTCTCTCTCTCTCTCTCTCTCTCCGTCCGTCTGTGTGTCTCTGTGCCCGTGTCTCTGTCTGTGTTGCACCTTGGGAGCCAGCGGGGGGCGCTGTTAGGACGCCTTCCCCAGCTCTATCTTCTTCTGGATGACCCGAGCCGAGTGGTAGATGAGCGAGTCGATCAGACCGGCCACTGCAGAAGAAAAGAAACAGAAAACTTTAAACTCTTCTTGTTTGGAATCAGTGACACATGTAACATAAATAAAAGCACCGACCTGTAAAAACTCCCCCGATAATGGCACAAACTCCTGTTAGAAAGTGTGTGAACGATCTGAGCAGAAAACAGAGAAAGAGAGATTAGATATTTTATCCACACTTAAACTGTGATGCTGCTAATTTATGGGATTTACATAATCATAAATCATAATAAACATCAGAGCTGAACAATTTAACGTTTTCTGATTAAATCGCTATTTGTGAGTGTAAAACTGTCGGGAAAAATCCTTTTTTCCTGTTGAATTATGTTTGATTTTTTTTATTTATCTCGCTTTTTTAACCTTTGTCTTTTTTCACTTAACTCAATTAAGAATGTTCTGCACGACATCATTTTTAAAAGTAAAGAGTCAAAGATGTTCTGTTTGTTTTTCAGTCGTTATAACTAAAAATACAATTAAAAGAAGTCGAGGTTAGAAATGGAAAGAATCGTACTTTAAGGTCAGAAATTTGACTATTTATCTCTAAAGCTGCCTTTTATTTAATAATATTGTCTTTATTCCTTATAAATTTGACTTTTTATGTCAAAATTTCTACTCTTTATTTCAAATGTTGACATTTTATCTGAAAATTTTGACTTTTTATCTCAGACTTTTGTCGTTATCTCAAGAATCTGACCATTTATGTAAAAGTTTAGATTTTTTTTTACTTTAAAATTGATTTTTTTTTTTTTTTAATTTAACTATTATTACTTATCTATTTATTTTTATTTATTTATTATTTTCCTCTCTCTAAATTATTTATTTATACCCCTTTTTTTTTTTTTTTTAAACTGTGCTTCTCCCTTTCCTTCTGTTCGTGTTCAATTATCTTTGTTCTTCAATTGATTCTAAAAACTTTGTTAAAATGTTTAAATATAATGGTAAATATAAAAATGGAATCCATAACAGAAAATTTTTAAAGGAGACATGAATGTATATTTAAAATGTATGCAATATTTTTTTTCTCAATAAAAACATATTTGACTAGAATTGATTTCTCAAAATTTTAACTTTTTTTCACAGAGTTTTGTCTTTACTTCTCAAAATTTCCACTTTGTATCTTCAAATATTGACCATTTTATCTCAAAGCTATAAACACTTCTTACCTTCAGTTTTCATCCTCACATTAGAGTAAAAGCTTTTGATGTAATTTTCTGTCAAGTTTGTAAAAGTTTCTGTACACTGTGAAAACTTCACTGAAGCTTGATTTGAAGAAAATCGTGAATTAAATTGAATTGAAACCACAATATCTGCAGGAAAAATAACAATTAGATCTTTTTTCTAAAATTGTTCAGCCCCAATAAACATAATCTATATTGAGTAAAATAAAAAATCAAGTTTTCGAGCCTGAAAAGTTCGTATTTCACCCTCACAACAAATTTAAAATGAGTAAAATCAGAAAGAGCACAATATTTATTGCTACTGTGAAAAAATAATTCTGCCTTTACTTTAGATTTAAACAATATTTTGCCCATTTATTCACAGCTTGACTACCTCTTTAGTTTATTAAACCTCTTAAAAGCATCCACACATGTGGATATTACATTTCTGTCTCTCAGACCCATGAAACTTCATTTAGAGAAACTTTCTAAATCATCTTTTTGTGATATTACAACCTTACATCCATTTTAGTGAGGAAAAAAAGTGTAGTTATTAACAATAATTCTGTTGCATTTTCATTGCACTTTTTAATTTAAATGTGTATATATTTTTCTTTCTTCCTTTTGTACAAAGTTTCTATATATGAAATATTAGAATAATATTCTTCATATTGCTTATTTATGGATTTTTACAGCCTAATAAGCTTCAATATTTTTAGCCTTGTCACATCAGACCAGTTAAATTACAGATCAGGTCACAGTGAAACAATGAAACTATTAAATCAAAACAAAAGTTTTAACATCAATTTAACAGACGCGCTGTCACAGAGCGAATGATCATATGAAAATTTAAATAAAATTGTTGAAGCAGTGTTTGTTTTTCTGTGTTTTGTTGCTCTTAAATGAAGATTATTAAAGAGTCAGAGCTTTTTTTTTAGTTCTCCTACCTTTGTTTCTCTGTGAATTTCACCATCATGGGCGACAGCTCGTATAAAACAAACACCCCCGGCAGACCCTGGTCTCCTATCAGCCCGTTGGCAACTTTCTCATGTCGAGTGACTGAAAACTGGTTTGTTTTTACCACCTGCACAAAAACACACACACACATGAAGAAGAAACCACAATAAGAAATGAGCACAAACAGTTTGGAAAAAGATGAAAATGAAACAGGATTTTCAGTCTCACCTCTCCGTCAGTTTTCATGTAGATGGTCGGGACGATTTTCACAAAGTACTGGTACATCATGGAGGCTGTGAGGAAACACAGGAAGATATCAAACCACTCATTATCTTATTATTTCAAATTTTTATCTCATTATTCTGACTTAAGGTCTATAAATTTAAAAATTTCATGAGCCACATTCAACTGACCAGTCTGGAAAAGTGTTTCAATTTGAGATGCCACCTAAAAAATTACGTCTGAATTGATTATAACAAGTAAAAATATCTGCTAATGGGATATGAGAAATTCGTTCTTCAAGTTTCTTTTTTCTTTTTTTTTACCCATCGAACAATTTAGATGTCATTTTTGTTTTTAAATAACTTGAAATGAGACACTTTTCTGGACTGGTCACCTGAATGTGACTCATGTTGAGAATAGAATTATTTTTTTTTCCCAAAAATAAGACTAAAACACTTGCTTAGTATTCAGTCTTTACAGTGCAAAATCTGAATTAGTTCATGAACGATCGCTCAGACAAAACACTGTGGTTCAGATCATATAAACTTTGCTGATACAACAAATTCTGGAAAAATAATGAGCAAGGAAACAAATAAAACAACCCTGCCTGAATTGTTGTGATCTAATATTAATTTGTTTTTTCCAAAATGATTTGGTGGCCCCCTAAAATCATCTTGCGACCCCCTATGGCAGAGGTTCCCAAAGTGGGGGTCGCGAGATGATTTCAGTTTAGAGGGAATATCCACAGCTATCCCAGACCACAACTAAGGTACTAACGCTGTTTGGCTCAACATACCTGTGTGAAAAGACTTTCTTGTCCCTGACATTTATTAAAAATAAATATATATCGTGTGTGAACGTGGAGGATAATCTCTGAGTGTCCGTCTCTAAAATTAAACCTAAAATGAACTTGCTGTGCTCCATAGTGCCCATCCATTTCATTAGTGAGATAAACACTGAAACATTTATCGCAAAAAGTTAACTTTCACTGCAACAATGTCCCCGTTTACACAGAGCTACAGTTTATGATTATTACTTAAACTAAATTATTCTTGTTCTAATGTGGAAATGAAAGTATTGAACCAAAATTGAGTTTGCACACGACTGCAACAATGTTCGTTCACAAATTACAGAGAAATAACTTTGACATATTCTGCTTTTATTTCATATTAAACTGTTACATGTAAAATCATAACATGGTTTTAAGGCTGTTGTTCTTTTCTGTGTTGTCATAATGTTTGGATACCCTTATTAGTGCATGTGTCCTACGTGCACGTTTTCTTATGCTTCAGTCACCTCTGGGGATAGTGGGGGTCACTCGTCTCTGCCACCTTTGTTTTGGGGGTCACGGGCTGAAAAGTTTGGGGACCCCTGCCCTATGGGGTCAGAACCCCCAGGTTGAGAATATCTGGTTTAGACCATGTAAGTTTAAACCAGTCCCTGGAGCTTCCACAGGGGGCGCTGTTTGTTTTTGCCTCCCGGGTTTGGTGTCTCTTTTTCGGCCTCGTTTGTCTCTGAGTGTCCGGGGATGGAGCTCTGCTAAACAAACTGCTGCCATAAACACGCGAAAATCATCCATTTAGGAGCATAAAACTCTTTTATTACAACACATAACTCAAGGTAAGAATCATTCTAGAGTAAATTTAAAGTTTTAAAAGGTTAAAATCTCCGAGTGAGGTTTTTTATTTTCAAGGCCACAGCCTGACAGTTAGCATGCTAAGCTAATAAAACACAATGTTCCCTTTAATTTTAGAAGAAAACTGACAAAAAATGATTTATTTAACAATAAAATTATTGTATATGTGCTTAAGATGTGTAAAAAACTCAACACTAGTTTAATTGTCTGTAAACAGTAACATAAAAACGAGCTAACGTTAGCCTAGCCTGCTAACTCATTAAATAACACTGAAAACTCAGAATTAAAGTAAAATAACATCAAAATAAACACTTTTAAAGCTCCAAACCAAGTTAAAGTTTCACATTTTGTCTCTTAATATCTTGTTTTATCTGTGTAAAGTCACCACCTGTGTGTGTCACCATCTGCAAACAGTGAATCAGACACAAAGGTCAAATATTTGACTTTTAGGAAGCAGATATTTATTTTACTCTTGTTTTATAAAGTTTCCTGAAGCTTTAACTAAACACAGTCCATATCAAGTATGTCAAAAATTAAAATTAAGCTCTTAAAGGAGTATTCAAGTCTTTAAAGTTTATCTTTCATCCTCAAAACAAACTCTAAATGGGTGAAATTGTAGTTTAAAATTGGTTAAAATAGGAGAAAACTCCATTTGCTCCAATAACTTTGATGTTGTGTTTCACAAATCTTCCAGTTACATTTCATAACAGCAACATTTAAAACTTCTGTGAGTACATGTCTGCCTTTGTTTTAGATTTAAACAGCATTTGGAAAATTTATTTGCATGTTTACAACCTTTTATGCCATTATTTTTCCAGGTTCTTTTATTTTTCCCCAAATTACGATGAGTATAAAAACTCAAACCTCAAGACTCTTCACAGTAACTGTAAGATTATGTGGCATAAAGTTGTTGTGAAGAGTCTTTTCCTTTTATGAAATGGACTTTAATTCATGTTGATGCTTTTTTTAATGGGATTTAATAATTTATGGGTTTTATTAGATGGGTCAATGACGTTACGTCCCCTTTTTTTGTGTCTGAGTCCAATATTTCCTTCCATCATGAATTGAGTATTTCATCACATGTATTTCTTTATTCTATGAAACCTGTGTTATTTGAACACATCTTTAAACTATTAAAATATAACATGTTTTTTTGTGTTTTGGTTCCTCAAACCCCCAAAATGTCAGGTGGTGCAACCGTCCTGACAAGTATCCACAGTAATTAAACTCTAAAAATTGAATGTCANTTTGTGAATAAGATAAATAATTTGATGTTAAAATAACATTTCACATTATTACATTGGTTGTACCACCTGACATGGAAATTGTTCCAGTCACCAATGAAGTGAAAAAACCTTTTTTATCAGTATTTCAGAGAAATCTACAAACTTTTCCACTTGGTCACAAATGTCATTTGGGCTCCTCTGGCTGATGCAGTTTCCTGTTTCCTGTTTTATTCTCTTCACTTTAAAATAAAAGTCTAATGTTACGGTTGCACCACCCTGACATTTGACAAGGTGAAAATTACGGGACAAAAGTTTTTTACATTTCTCAACAGCTTTAAAATTCTTTTTATTTGCAAAGAATGTTTTATTTAAAAAGGTTCAAGCATAAAATAATGCCACTGTATTTTTAATTTCCATTTACAATAACTGACATTCAATTTTTAGAGTTTAATTACTGTGGATACTTGTCAGGACGGTTGCACCACCTGACATTTTGGGGGTTTGAGGAACCAAAACACAAAAAAACATGTTATATTTGAATAGTTTAAAGATGTGTTCAAATAACACAGGTTTCAGAGAATAAAGAAATACATGTGATGGATTTTTCTGCCCTTTTACTCAGAGCTGGAGACCTGACTATGGACTGAGATTAATCATTAAATTTGGTTTGGGAAGCATTATTTGAATTTAATCTTTTGAGTCATTGTGGTCGATACAGTCCAGGAAATAATATTCATCAATATATAGTCAGAATTGGTTTGAACTTGGTGACTAGTTTAGAGTCGTGACCAATTGTGACCCAGTTATTAGTCAGTCCCGAAGAGTTTCTGATGACAGTTAGGTGCCACTTTTGACTTTCACTTCAAGGAGTATGATAGATTAATTTTGATAGTTTTAATATGACACTAGAGGCTGCGCTTAAATGAAAGAGGCGCGTTTGTAACTCTAAAGAAAATCTCATTTAACCTGATTCTGAGCTCAGTCTTCCTCTTGGGTGTAGACTATGTACTGGATGTGTCTTTCACCCTCACAACAGCTTTAAAATGGGTAAAATCAGAAAGAGCACAACATTTATTACTACTGTGAAAAATATTTCTGCCTTTGCCTTATTATCTACACAGTATTTTGCCAATTTATTTACAGTTTTACCACCTCTTTATTTTACTTAACCTCTTAAAAGCAGCCACACATGTGGATATTACATTTCTGCCTCTTCATTTTTTAAAACTCTTATCTATTAGTTTCATTAAGAGACAATTTCTATATCATTTTTTGGTGATATTACAACTTTACACTCTGGATTGAAATCAAATTTTAAAAACAATCTGAATTTTGCGAGTTGAATTTTCAAGTCTGTAAAATCGAATTTCTAGTCGAATACATTTTGAAAACATTGAATTCAATTTACTGCAAAGAGTATGATAAATTAATTTCTATGGTTTTAATATGACACTAGAGGCTGCGCTTAAATGAAAAAGGCGTGTAGTAACTCTAAAGAAAATCTAATTTAACCCGAGTCTGAGCTCACTTTTTTTTATGTACTTGCTGTTTCTCCCCATACTCCTCACATTTCTCTTTTATTTATGCTTTATATACTCTCTTTTGTTTCTTGTCAAAGTTTTTAATTTCTGTGAAGCACTTTTTACCATTGTTTTAAAAGTGCTATATAAATAAAGTTATTATTGTTATTATTATTATAGTCTCCCTCACTGACGTAGATTATGTTTGTGTTACTCTGGATTGAAACTGAATTTAAAAAGCTGAATCTGAAGTCAGATACATTAACTTTCAAAACATTAAAATCAATTTAATGACCAAAAATTCAGTGTCTAGTCGCAGAAATCTCAGCTCAAACCTGACGAAATCTCTTTTTCTTATCGCCAACCTTAACTCTAACTTAACTGTTGTTATTGTTGTTGTGTTTTTAATCTTCTGAGGAGTGAATGTTTGTTTGTTTGGTCGCTGCGTTGAATCTGAGAGTGATGAGAAGACGACACGAACACGTCTTTGAGTTACTTCTTGTACTGAGAGGCTCATTTTTCTTTGATTTTACTGAAACAAACTTTATTTTCTCCGTCTTTAGGATCGGGATGCGAGGCAGGGAGCTGATGGGAGGAGTAGGAAAGACCATGATGCAAAGCGGGGGAACGTTCGGCACCTTCATGGCCATCGGTATGGGCATCCGCTGCTGAGGACGACGGGGATTTACCTGCTCCGCCTCCACACACCTGTACAGCTATGGGACTCCTCCAAATGTTTCAGTCACAGCTCTCTGTCTGCTCCACGCCGTCACCGCCGCCGACAACGGCACTTTAGTTTTGTCAATAAAAGTTCAGTTTGTCAAACAAACGCTGGAGTTTTTCTACTTTTCTCTGACGGAAAGAATTTATTCACAGGAGCTCACCTTCACTCTTCTTAACCTTTTAACTACCCCACCAAGAAAAGAGGAATAAAAACATTTTTGTTTGCATGTCTTAATGCAATGGGCGATAAATAACCATAACTTTTTTTTTAAATCAACCTTTTAGTTTTGAAAATATTGACCTCTACCCAAAGGCTGAAGTGTCACTTAGTGGTTAATGTATGAAATTTCATATAAGTACCACAAGAATTATATAAAAAAAAGTCACATAAAATGGTTATTTAGAAATAAATTAATGTCTCATAAACATTCAGGGATACTAAACAGTTTTGATTTCTGTAAGTTTGCCACAAAATATTAAGCAATTTTATTCCAAACAAGGAAAAAAACTGCATTTGTAACTTTTTCATC
Organism: Thalassoma bifasciatum; assembly: GCA_008086565.1. Taxonomy (NCBI): domain Eukaryota; kingdom Metazoa; phylum Chordata; class Actinopteri; order Labriformes; family Labridae; genus Thalassoma; species Thalassoma bifasciatum. The sequence goes on from RPOG01003403.1 coordinate 43,376, forward strand.
TTGACTTAAAAGTGACTACACTGCAAAAACTGACATCCAAGCAAGTTAATAATTGTCTTATTATTCTTGATTTGAGCCATATTCAACTAAAAAGTCCAGTAAAACCTCTTATTTTGAGTTATTTAGAGCCAAAAATGAGGTCTTAATTTCATGTGACAAGTCCAAAAAAATCTGCCAATGGGATAATAAAAAAAATTTGCTCATCAAGTTTCTTGAAGTTAGAATAATATCTTAATAAAAGAAACTGTTTTCTTACCCCATTAGCAAATGTTTTTTACTTGTAATGGACAATTCAGACCTCACTTTTGCCTTTAAAACACTTTAAATTACACGTTTTTCTGGGCTTATCAGCTGAATGTGGCTCATATCAAGAATAATAAAACCATTTTTCTCTAAGATTAATTTGCAAAACACTGATTTTGCATGAAAAAGCTAAAAAAAAAAAGTGCAAACAAAGGCGCATTTCTTTGCCTTCAATATGTCTCAATAACTTGACTGTAGATGTGCAACAAAAAGAAAATAAACATTTTTGAAGCTCAAGATCCATCGCATATGTCTGCAAAGATGATTAAATCAGTTTGAGTTAAGTTCGTGACTCTTCTTATAAAAGTAGAGAAACTCAAAATGTGGTAAACCATTTTGTCGAGGAGGCAGCTAAAGAGTTCATTTGTTTTTTTAATTTTATATCGCCATGTCCTGATTTGTTTTGACGCCCAACATCATTATAAGAATGTCTGAAATCTTGAGTCTTCTGTTGTTTATCTGCATTTCTGTAAAACAGTTTCTCATCACTGACCTTGTTGCGCGATGACGTCTGTTTCATCCAGAGGGTTAACGATTCCCGGGTAATCTCTTCCAAACGACAGGTGCTTTATCAGGTGGGTCATGTTTATCTGCAAGGCCACAAACAAAAAAAAAAAGGAAACTTAGTGATTACAAAATGATTCCTTGAGTCTGATTATTAAGAAACATTTAACGAGGAAGTTTACTCACGTTGTCTAAGCCGAAGCTCTGCAGGTCGTGGACTGAAAAAAAAAAACAAGAAAAGACACAAAACGTGACTTGATTTGTTCTCTATAAATGTTTCAGACACATTTGTGAGAGAAAAACAAGAGTTTAAGTATCTGCACTGAAAGATTTGTTATAAATGTGAGTTTTAATCAGTGTGAGGCAGATTGTTGCTCCTTGATTTGGTCGGATTAGTTCTTCAGAGAAAGGGACATAAAGCTGAAGCAAAGTGTTACACAGAGAGTTAGTGTTTGTGTCAGATCTACTCTGAAGGTGCTACAGCCTTTGACCTTTGACCTCCCTCCAATACGTCTTTAACTCAAGAGGACGACAAAAACTAAATGGTGAAGTTTTTCTTTGAAATTTAATCGTCTGAAGCTTCTTGAGATTTTTAAATCCTGTTTAACTTTTATTCAACTGAATTCATTGTTCAAACTGATAAACTTTAATGTTTTAATTACAAATATTCACACATTTTCAATGGGAGACAGGTCTGGACTGCAGGCAGGTCAGTCTAGTAGCTGCAGAGAAGATGATGCCTCGGTGTGACAACATTGTCCTCGTCTTACACAGAACCAAAGTAACAGAACGACTTTATTAGTCCCTGCAGGGACTTTTTCTGTTTCACAGAACCTACGTCGTCTACAACGAGGTTTTGGACAAACATGGAAAGTCGTAATTACGACGGAAGTGTCTATGACCCTCAGTTACCCATGATGCCATGGGCACTAACACACCCCCATACCATCACAGATGCTGGTTTTGAACTTTGCTCTGAGAACAATCCTGATTGTCCTTTTCCTCTTTGGCCCTGAGGACACCACGTCCATGATTTCCAAAAAGAGTTTGGCGGCGTTTGTGTGTGTTGTTGATGTCTGACTTTGGATTTTTTTAGATTGTTTTTGTTGTTGTTGCTCATATTGAGTCATAATTTTGTGGACGATATGTCAAAATTATGAGATAAGACGTCATATTTTGAGGTAAAATGTCATATATAGCCGATAGAAAATTAAATATTTTGGATAAAGAACTCAAACTTTTGAGATTAAAGAGTCAAATAAATGTGATAAAAATTTGAATTTTCAGATGGAAAGTCAAATTCTTAAGATATAGAAGTCAAATTAATGAGATTGCATGTCAAATTTAAGTGATAAAAACTCAAATTATGAGATTAAAAGTCAAAATAATGTGATTGAAACTCAAAATTATGTGACAAAGTCATTTATGAGATGAAAACTCAAATTTAGTGATAAAAAGTCAAATTTAAGTGGTTAAAAGTGAAATTTATATAATCAAAAGTCAAAATTATGAGATTAAAGTCAAACTTTGAGATCAAAAGTCAAATTTTTTAGAAACAGATGTTCAATTTAAATGATAAAAAGTCAAATTTATTAGATTAAGAAGTCAAAGTTAAAAAGAGTTCTGCAGCGTTTGTGTGTGTTGTTGATGTCTGACTTTGTCTTTGCATGGTAGAGTTTGAACTGTCACTTGTAGATGTAGTGATGAACTGTGTTAACTGACAATGGTTTTCTGAAGTGTTCCTGAGCCCACGTGCTAATATCCTTTACACAATGATGTGGGTTTTTAATGCAGCGCCGCCTGAGGGGTCAAAGGTCACGGCCATTCAATGTTGGTTTTGGGCCTTGCTGCTTACGTGCAGAGATTTCTCCAGATTCTCTGAATCTTTTGATGATATTATGGTCTGTAGATGATGAAATCCATCAATTCCTGCAGTTGGACAAAGTTGAGAAACATTGTTCTTAAACTGTTGGACTATTTGCTCACGCAGTTGTTGACAAAGTGGTGAACCTGGCTCCATCTTTGCTTGGGGATGATGCTCCTTTTATACCCAATCATGACACTCACCTGTTTCTAATGAAGTTTATCAGTTTGAACAATAAATACTATTTTCTGTTTGTATTTTCGTTTTACACAACGTCTCAACTTCATCGTTCTTTCAGTCATTCTGCTCTTCCTCACACTTCTGCAGACAGGTGACTTCTCGAAAAGATTACATCTGTTTTTCAGAGTTACATGTTCTTTTACAAAATACAGGAAACTGCAAATAAAGTTGGACTTACTTTCCACAGCGTGCACTGCAGAAAGAAGAGAGAAGAGTCACTGTAAAGATGCAGGTAAACAACAAACCGGCTCACGTGGACGTTTTAAAGAGGGGCTGATGGGGGCTGCACGACACCGACTTTGAAACAGCTTTAGAGACTCAAATCATCAAACTCTTTTTACAGAACAACAGAATATCTCATCACAGAGGATTATCTTTAGTTTGCTCCAGAGAAAGAGCTTTAAAAGAGTCTAAGAGGATCCTCATGCAGCCCCAAACACACGGCACAAGGTTCAGTACTTTGGTGCAGACTGAAGGGAGGTGCAGATCAGTTATTTGAGTTTTTATATAAAGTTAATATCCTCAGCTTGAGTGATTCTTGTCTCTTTTTTCTGCTGCTAAGCATCAAAATGTTACACTGACAAATAAACTGCGTATTAATGTTTGTGTTATGACTGAAGCAGGAAACTCACAGCAGAACCAGTAAATGCAAAGTCACTTTATCCTTTCTGTTAAACATCAGCAGGATGTTTTGTTTTGTTTTTTTAAAGTGGAGCCACTTCTCTTGCTTAATTTTGCATTTGAGAACCAGCTGCTGTAAATTTCCAGCTCTGATGTAAACATGCAGAAACTTGACTCATGCAGATAAAACAGGAAAATCAAGAGAAAATCTGACACCAAACAGAGAGAGGAGCAGACGAGAAGGAAAAACACACGGAGATGGATGCAGGCGGAAAATGAAAGTGGAAAAGAAGCATCATTTTTGACACAAAATCCTGCAAACTACTGGAGTTTATTTAAAAAAAAAAGAGGAATACTTCATGTTGCATGACCTGGATCTTCTTGACGGTGATTTAGGTCACAGAAAAATAATCATCTCTGATCCATAATACTCTGCAAACTCTGATCAACATCCTGAGATTCAGCTTCAAACTAAAAACGTGTTTGTGAGATTAATTTTTGCAGGAATTGTGCAAAAGATGAAGCTTTTTGCAGCTTATATTTGTTCATATCAGTAAAAATTAGTGCAACAGATTACTCTGCTCATTTTAATGTGTAAAAACAACTTTCACTCTTGCATATTCAGTCAAGTGTCCTGACTTTTTAAGTTGTGACTTCACCAGGATGAAAAAGGTCACGTTTGATCCCGTGAAAATGACAACAGGCTGACATATTTATTAACCTCTTACACTCCACTGGGGCGTAGGTATTTCACTTTTAAGTCTTTTAGCATTTCTAAGTCTCTTATGATTACATACTTCATAATTAAATTCACTTTTTCCTACTGTGAGTTACAGCCTTAGATGCAATATTTCAGCTGCAGAGCTGTGGAAAATTAACCAAAATGAACATCCAAGTACACTGCCTGGCCAAAAGAAAAGTCACCACCAAAAAAAAAAAGGTCATACACTCTAATATTTGGTTGGACCGCCTTTAGCTTTGATTACATTCTCTGTGTCATTGTTTCTTTAAGCTTCTGCAATGTCACAGATTTATTTCCATCCAGTGTGTCATTAATTTTTCACCAAGATCTTGCATTGATGATGGTAGAGTCTGACCGCTGCACAAAGTCTTCTCCAGAACATCCCAAAGATTCTCAATGGGGTTAAGGTCTGGACTCTGTGGAGGCCAATCCATGTGTGAAAATGATGTCTCATGCTCCCTGAACCACTCTTTCACTATTTGAGCCCCATGAATCCTGACATTGTCATCTTGGAATATGCCCGTGCCATCAGGGAAGAAAAACTCCATTGATGGAATAACCTGGTCATTCAGTATCTTCAGGTAGTCAGCTGACCTCATTCTTTGAGCACATACTGTTGCTGAACCTGAGCAACTGCAGCAACCCCAGATCATAACACTGCCCCCACAGGCTCGTACAGTAGGCACTGGGCATGATGGGTGCATCACTTCACCTGCCTCTCTTCTTACCCTGATGCGCCCATCACTCTGGAACAGGGTAAATCTGGACTCATCAGACCACATGACCTTCTTCCATTGCTCCAGAGTCCAATCTTTATGCTCCCGAACAAACTGAAGCCTTTTTTTCCGGTTACTCTCACTGATTAGTGGTTTTCTTAAAGCTACACAGCTGTTCAGTCCCAATCCCTTGAGTTCCCTTCTCATTGTGCGTGTGGAAATGCTCTTACTTTCACTATTAAACATAGCCCTGAGTTCTACTGTTGTTTTTCTTCCATTTGATCTCACCACACGTTTAAGTGATCGCACTGACCTCCACTGTATTCTGCTGTAGCCAATGGCAGGTCCCAAATTTCCACTTTTCATCTAAAAGTTTTCACATCTTTATCTCAAAAATTTGACTTCATCCCAAAATTATGGGGTTTTTTTGTCCTTTTTCACAAATGTTGGACTCTTCTTTGCAAAATTTTGACTTTAATCTCAGAATTTTGACCCATTTTGTGTCATGATTTTTAAATTATAATCTTATACTATAACTTTATATCTCAGATTTTGACTTTATTAATTTCAACTTTGTACCTCAAAATTTGAATTCAATAAAAAAATCAAAATCTGTCTTTTTATTCAATAATTTGTTTTGTTTTGTTTTGTTTTTTTAAATCCAAAATTCAGATTCATTTCTCAAAATTTTGACCATTTACCCCCTATTGTTGTTTTATCTCAAAAATTTGAATTTTGCTCCCAAATTTCTACATTTCATCGAAGGATTTTTACTTTCCTCTATCAAAATTTTAACTTAATCTCAAAATTGTCTTTTTTCCCCATGTTTTGTCCTTTATCTCAAAATTAGAATTTTTTTCTCGAAGTTTTGACTTCAACATTTTCGCAAAATTTCGACTTTTATCTTTTCACCACTCTGTGCAATATCAATAACTTATTTTATTATCATGTCAGTACTTGTCCAATGTCCCATAACTGTGTCAGCATGTATATAAGTGTAGATTGTACATATTTTATCTTATTTATTTTTGTTTATTATCTTATCTTACGATCCATCATTCAGGATTTTTTCCCCCCACATTTCTTCCTGGAAGACGATGGGTCCCCACTATCCTTCCAGTTTTTAATAAAGCGTTGGACAGTTCTTAACCCAATTTTAGTGGTTTCTGCATCAATCTCCTTAGATTTTTTCTCTGCTTGATGCCAATGATTTGACCCTTCTCAAACAGACGAACATCTTTTCTGCAACCACGGGATGTGTCTTTCCACATGGTTGTTTAGGAAATGAGAAGCAGCTCATTGCACCAGTTGGGGTTAAATAACTTGTTTCCAGCTGAAAGATAATCACCCATGCAGGAATTATCCAATAGGAGGCTCGTACCTATTTGCTTAGTTAAATCCTGGTGGAGACTTTTTTTTTTTTAGCCAGGCAGTGTACATGAGAGCTAAAGAAAAGTGTTGTTTTACATCTTAGAAGTACAACAGCTCCAAATCTCTGCAGGTTTTTCAGCCTCTGTTGCCTTAAAACCGTAATAAACTTCATGAAAGTGTAATCACTCAGAGCAGTTGCAGGTTTTGTGTAGAGATCTCAGCTTTTTAAAAAATGAGAAGTATCCACTGAAATGTTTCAACAAACTCAGATAAACTCAGAGTTCAGAAACATCTCTATAATTCAGAGCGAGTCTTTATCAGCGGCTCTTACCGTGAACGTGAGACTGCTGGAAACTTTTCCCAGGAGCAAAGTGGAAATTCCCCGCCACCTGAGACGCAGAGAGGAGACAGAGATTTATCAGGAAACTAGATCAGGCCTCATTGTCGTCCTTTAATATCCTGAAATATGATAATTTCCTGGATTGGGCTCGTGCATGAGGCTCATATTGAGTCTAAACTGTTTTTTTTTAATGATAAATGAGACGTGAACTTTGTCTGACTCTTGTTTTTTTTTTTGTCAGCATAATTCACCTTGTTGACCTCCAGGAAGCCGTAAACCTGACAACCTTCGTTCTTCTGCTCCTGCATCTTCTGCGTGAATCCTTCTCTCTTACACTGCTCGATGGTGTCGGCGCTCTTGAACGCCCAGCCTCGCCGCCGGTACGCTTCCCGCACGTCGTCGCAGGTGTTACAGCACCTGAAAACGTGCACAAAGAGGAAAACGGTTAAAGAAAAAAAAAAAAGAGGAGGAGGAGAAACAAACGTGTCTGTGTGCTGGTTTCTCACCTCAGGTCCTCGGTCTCGGCGCCGTAGCAGCTCTCACACCTGTTGGGGTCGAGCGTGCTCGGGTCAAACGTTTCCCCGTCATCGGCCTGACCGAGGTCTGCACACGGGAACGAAATAAGAACGTGAGCTTAAAAGAGACGAGGGATCATGGGAGAAAAACACTGATCCTGTTTGAGCCCAAAGTCTTAAACTCTCTGATCCAGGTCGTGACCCCAGATGAGGTCACCTGGAATCTCTAATAACTGATAAAAAAATCACAGATAAAAACATTTTCTCCAGTAGTTATTATTATTATATTAGACCAGAATGAAAACACACCTCTTTCACACAGTTTCTAACTCATAATAACTCTGTAACCATAGTAACATCCAGGGGTGAACGGTTTTAGAAAAAGATCTAATTGTGATTTTTCTGGCAGATTCAGTGATTTCAATTCAATTCACGATTTTCTTTAAATCAAACTTTAGTGAAGTTTTCACTATGAACAGTAACATTTACAAACTTGACAGAAAATTACATCAAACCATTGAAACATCAAAAGCTTTTACTCTAATGATCAATAACTTCCAGAGTTTAAGAAATCAATTTAATATTATGTGAATAAAGTCCAAACTTTCTCATTCAAGGTCAAAATTTTAAGACGACAAAAATCTAAGATAAGAAGTCTGTTTTGAAATAAAAAGTTGAAATTTTGATATAAAAAGCCAAAACTCTAAGATTTAAGTCAAAATTATACGAAATAAATTCAAAATTATGGAATAAAAGGAAAAAAAGAAGATTTTTAGATAAATAGTAGAATTTTGACTTAATCAAAACCCTGAGTCTAAAACCTATTCTTGTTATTTCTAAACCGGACTTTTTAAATAATATTTTTAGTTTTAAAAACTGAAGAACAGAAAGAGCTATCTTTGACTCTTTAAAAATGATGCAGTGCAAAATATTCTTAATTGTGTCAAGTTAAGTAAAATAAAATACAAAACAATTTTACAAAAAACTCATCAATCCCAAGGAAAAAAGGATTTTGACTTTGAAAATTTGACTTAAATAGATTTTTAGAAGAAAAGTAATAAAAAACGGAAAACAGGGCAGTAAATCATAAATAAAGCATATTAGAGATTAAAACATTAGAAAATATAGTTTTAAAATTGAAAAATAGAGTTTGTAACGGAAAGAAAGTTTTGTATCTGAATTTATCTTAGACTTTTTTCATCTTAAAATTTTGACCTGAAATGAGAAAGTTTGGACTTTTTTCACATAATGTTAAATTGATTTCTTCAACTCTGGAAGTTTATTGACTTTTTGTCTCAGAATTTTGTCTTTATTTCTCAAAAATTTCACTTTTTATATTAAAATATTGACCTTTTATCTCAAAGTTTGAAACAATTCTTACCTTCAGTTTTTATTTTCATCCTCACATTCGAGTAAAAATTTTTGATGTTTCAATGGTTTGATGTAATTTTCTGTCAAGTTTGTAAATGTTACTGTACGCTGTGAAAACTTCACTAAAGTTTTATTTAAAGAAAATCGTGAATCCAATTGAAATCGCTGTACCTGCCAGAAAAATCACAATTAGATCTTTTTCTAAAACCGTTCAGCCCTACTGACACCTCTGAAGATTTCTTTCACCTCTTCTGTTTCTGATTGGTTAACACTCACCGTGTTTCTCTGCCTCGTCTGTCACAGCTTTCAGGTCTTTATCCAGACGCTGTTTGTACAGATTATGCTCCACATCCAGCTGCTGCTCCCCGGCCACGTCCATCGCGTCTATACTGAGATCTGAAAACAAAGAGAGGAGAGTTTTTTTATGCTTTTAAAAAAACTTTAGATACACTCAGGGTCAATTTAGGAAGCTACAGATGTTTTTAGTCATTTAAGGCCTCGATGTTTGACCTCAACGCCTGTGGACAAAAATAAGAAACAACCAGCTTTATCAAAATTTGAGCTTCTTATTTCAAAAAACTGCCTTTATTTCAAAATGTAGACTTTTTTTTAATCTTAGACTTTTGTTGTCTGAAAATTTTGACCTGAAAATCATTCAGCCCGACACTTCACGCTCACCAAGTCTAATGTGTTTTCTCGTGTCTTGTATAAATAAAACAGTTTTTCAGAGTGAGTTGTGCTGCAGAGATTAAAGGGTTAATCCGTGATACTTACAGGCGCAGGGCATGTGGGGAAAAATGATATCAATGTTTATTTTTAGTTTGTCTCCTCTCGACGTGTCCACGTACAGCTCAGGATGAACCTGCAGGAACAAAACACACACGAGGGTTTGACTCTGAACGCAGATTTTTACCCAACTCTGACTCTTCTGAGAGTTTGAATCTGTGTTTTAAGATCTCAAAACTGTGTAGAATCTAAAAAATGCATTAAAACAACTTTTCTTGGAGGGACAAAGGCAGGTGAAGGATCTCAGAGGTGTGTGTGTGTGTGTTGAGCAAAGTGAAGAGTAAATGTTTGTTTGAAGGACCGGTCTGACGGGAACTAGTTCCTGAAAAACGTTGCCTCAGAAGACGCTTAGTTTTACTCTCATCATGTGTGAACAATAACGTCCATTCATCTTTATCAGCTGCATCCGTGAACGTCTCAAACGTCTTTAAGATATTCTGGAAGTTTCTCTTCTCTGTCTTCTAACCCAAACGTTTCAGCCTGTGACCCTTAAAAACAGAAAACTCCTAAAGTGGTGATACACTCTCAGGCCAACCCAAAAAAACTAACAGAAAAAAACGTTTATGGGTCAATGACAAAAAAAAAAAGTTCTTTGAAAATGGATAAAAACATATTTCTGAGAGAAGAATTATGTTTTCTAACAGATTTCAGTAGTTGACCAACATTTCAAAGTTTATAGGTTCATTATTTTTTAGTATTTTTAACTTGAGCATCCAAAAATGTCAGGTGGTGCAACCAAATATATGAAAATATATTTATATGTTCCTGTTATTTTTTCTGTGTGAAATTATTGGCAAGTATCTCTCAAGTGTCTGTAGTGACTCATACATTTTCATTTTGTGTGTTTCATTTCTTTTATTTGTGAATAAGATAAATAATTTGATGTTAAAATAACATTTCACATTATTACATTGGTTGTACCACCTGACATGGAAATTGTTCCAGTCACCAATGAAGTGAAAAAACCTTTTTTATCAGTATTTCAGAGAAATCTACAAACTTTTCCACTTGGTCACAAATGTCATTTGGGCTCCTCTGGCTGATGCAGTTTCCTGTTTCCTGTTTTATTCTCTTCACTTTAAAATAAAAGTCTAATGTTACGGTTGCACCACCCTGACATTTGACAAGGTGAAAATTACGGGACAAAAGTTTTTTACATTTCTCAACAGCTTTAAAATTCTTTTTATTTGCAAAGAATGTTTTATTTAAAAAGGCTCAAGCATAAAATAATGCCACTGTATTTTTAATTTCCATTTAAAATAACTGATATTCAATTTTTAGAGTTTAATTACTGTGGATACTTGTCAGGACGGTTGCACCACCTGACATTTTGGGGGTTTGAGGAACCAAAACACAAAAAAACATGTTATATTTTAATAGTTTAAAGATGTGTTCAAATAACACAGGTTTCATAGAATAAAGAAATACATGTGATGAAATACTCAATTCATGATGGAAGGAAATATTGCACTAGGACACAAAAAAGGGACGTCACCTCATTGACCCTTATAACCCAAATTTTTCTTTTAATACAACCATTATGGAAGAAAAATCTGGTTGTTGGATCTTGGATTGATGTTATTTTCGTTGAATCAAAACACTTTTTCTGTCTGAGCTGGAACTTTTTACACAATGATGTTTTTTTTCTCATGATCACAGCTGCCAAACAATCACAAAAACACAACAGGAACAAAGTCGTAAAGTAAAGATTTATAAAGCTATAAATTTGCTCCAGATCTGATGGTATCAACTTAAACTTAAATTGTTTTTAAGCATCCATGGTTTCTTTTTCTCGGCTTTCAAAGAAAACCAGTTAAAAATAAAACAGATGAACGCTTGCTCTTTTCTCTCTTTTTTTTTTTTTTTTTGCCCATATTACGTCAGAATTGTGGCATAAAAAGTCGAAATCTTGAGATGAAAAGTTAAAATCATGGGATGAAAATTTGAAATCAAAGGATAAAGAATAGAAAATATGAGGAAATTTTATAATATTGAGGTAAAACCAAAAAAAAATTACTGATAAAAAGGTTAAAATTATGACATTAAAAACCAAATTAAGATTGGATTAAGAATTGAAAATGTGAGAAAAGTCAAAATATTGAGATACAAAGCCAAAAAACCTAGACAGAAGGTGAAATTATGACATTCAAAATCAAAATAAGGTTGATTAAAGAACTGTTATAATGAGAAAGTTGAAATATTGAGATCAAAGGTCAAAGAAATTGATATAAAAGACGAAAATATGTAAATCAAAATTTAAATTATATAAAATTGAATATTGAAATGATGAAAAATGTCTAAATTATGAGGTAAAAAAAAACAAAAAAAAATTTAAAGAACAAGCAATGACATTTTGACAGGAGTTAAAACTATGAGAGAAATTGAAAAACTCTAAATGAAAAGTCAAAACGTTGAGATAAAAGGTGAAATAATGAAATTTAAAATCAAAATTATGTTGGATAAAACTTGAAATTATGGCTACACTTAAAATGATGAGATAAAAAGGCAAAAAAAAAAATGATGGAAGGGGAAATTATGAAATATATAATTGAAATCATGTTCAACAAAGAATTAGAAATACCAGACGAGTCAAAATAATGAGATAAAAACTAAAAAAATTTAGATTTAAGTTGAAATTATGAGATTTAAAATTGAAATAACAAGATAAAAAGTCTACATTATGGGATTTAGTTGCAATATTGAGAAAAAAAGTTAAAATTTTGGGGTTAAAAGTTCAAATTTAATTCATAATTTTGAGATAATAAATCTTAAATTGTGAGATCTTAGGTCTCCAGCTTCTTCCTTTAAGTCCTTTTGCTCATCTCTATCCCATAATAATCCTCTTGTAACGATAATATTTCATTCGTGGTCTGTTTAAATGAAGTCTCAATGTTCCCACAATGCATTTCTCTATGATATTAAACAGCAGCGAGAGCTCACTCCAAAGTAAAGATACTGCTTTAGGAAGGTTTCTTTCTTTTTAATCTCTCATAATTATGACTTTTTATCTCATGATTATGAATTAATATAAGCAAAAATAATCCAAACAAAGCCAGTTTTTCATTTTATTTCTTTAAACTGGTGGGATTAAGTTTCTGAGGAGAGAAAATGTCTCATGTCTGAGCATAAACTGTGGCTCAGAAACTCTTTTTTTTTAGGTCTGTGTGTTAGAAATGTTTGTAGATTCTGTGTAAAATGTGATTTCAGCTTCAGGAGGAGATCTTGGATAAACTCACCTCTTTAGTGAGATAATACTGCAGCTCAGAGACAAACAGGATTAACATGATGACTCCGCTGATGATGGTCACTGCAAAGAGAAACACAGAGAGTTTTAAAAAACAGGGGAACGACCCTTTAATCTGTCAGACTGAGGTTGGAGAGGAGAAATCCACAAAGGAGAAAATATCAAAAATCTGAATCACAGACGTTTTCTCAGTTTCATATTTGTGATTAACTCCTGACGCTGCAGAGTCATGAATCATGATGAATGAAGAGATGATTCATAAAAACAGGAGCGAAAATTTACACAGATTATTTAATTGGACTGAGGCTTTTACACCTCATTCTAAACTGAGAGCTAGGGCTGGATGATTTATCGTTTTTGATCGAAATCGCAATTTCAAACATGGTGATCATGTGATCGCTAAAGCTGTGATTTTTTTGCTCCTGACTGACCCAGGATCTGTTATATCAGCTGTTTCACACACACCTGTCTTTGAGTGTGAGACTGTTGGAAAAATCCTTTTTTCCTTGAGATTGTTGTTGATTTTATTACATATTTTATTATGTTCAAAATAAACCTTTAAATCAATTCAAATCAAAGGACAAGTCTGTAAAATTTAAGTAAATTCAGATGTAAAAACAGAGGACGCGTCATTAAATGTATTACAAGACAACTATAAACAACTAATAGTCGCTTGGGACAGTCATTGGCTCTGTTTATTCATTCTCCATTCATTTCAATGGGACACAATCTTCACAAAATTCAGAATATTTTAAAAAGTACAAAAGTTAGGTATAAACCCTCTAACAGCATATCATTCCACTGCATTCCTAACATTTTACTTTTTGAATAGTCAGAATAAGTGCAACTTTGTTCCAGGAAATAACAACTTTAATAATAATTGTAAGAATAAAAATGAAATTGTTTGTCAATTCAGTTGTAAAAACAGAGGATGTGTCATTAAATGCATTACAAGACAACTATAAACTACTAATACTAGCTTGGGATGGCTTTTGGCTCTGTTTATTCATTCTCCATTCATTTGAATGGGGCAAAATTTTTCACAAAATTCAGAATATTTTAAAAAGTACAAAAGTTAGGTACAAACCCTCTAACAGCATATCATTCCTCAGCATTCCTAACAATTTACTTTTTGAATGGTCAGAATAGGTGCAAGTTTGTTCCAGGAGATAATAACTTTAATAATAATTGTAAGAATAAAAATAAACTTGAATGTCAATATATAGAAAAGCTGCTGCTTTGCATTTCAACATAATTAAAATTCATTAAACAAATAACTGATGTTTTACAGTTAAAAATCTGTTGGAATTTCCTCAATAAGGGTTAAATCTTCAAATATATAATGATAATATGAATTTATTGTCATTTTTTATCCTCAGCTCTGTCGTGATGACACATTTTAACACATTTTAATGACTAAAATGTGTTTGATTTACTGGTGTTGAGGTTCAGTAAGTGTTAAAAAGCCCCTGTGAGGCTGTAAATGACTGTTTTTATAATATTTGTGTCATATTTTGGTCATTAATGTGAATATAGTGGAGTTAGCCTGTTGTTAGCTGCAGATTCTTCTCTCAGGAAATTAAACCTCTCACCGGTCGCTCCGCCCCACGTCTTCACTCGGAAATCCTCCAGAGTTTTGGGATAAGCGTCAAACTGCTTGAGTTTATTCAGAGTTTCCATTTTCTGGTGTGAAATTTCTCCAAAAAGCAAAAATGTTTCCGACAGAAACTGAAGCTGAAGCTGCTCATCAGGGCTTTCACTTCCGGGACACGCGCGTCACCTGGCGCGGCTCCGCCAATCAGAGCAGGCCGCGTAAAGGCGCTCACGGCTTTTTCTCTGACGAAAAAATATTCATTACAACATAATAAATTTTTTAAAAATTAACACACTAGAGCTTTTTGGCGGAGAATTTGTCAATTTGTGTGGGTTTATGGGTCAATGACGTCACTTTTTTGTGTCGAGTGCAATATTGTATAAAAAATTATGACTTTCAATCTGGAAATTACAACTTTTTGAGTCTGTGTTGACTTTAGACTTAAGAACCCTGTTTTAAAATCATGATTTTGTGATTTTGTTTCACAAATTCGAGTTTCTTCTCCCAGCTTTTTCATTTAGTCTCAAGTTTTGACTTTTTCTTCACTTTTTTTTTTTCATTCTATCTCAAAATTTGGACTTTTTTTCCTCATTATTTTGTCATTTTATCATAAAAAGAAGACTTTTTTTTCACAAGTTTTCCTTTTTATCTCAAAATTTGGACTTTTTTTCCTCATTATTTTGTAATTAAATCATGAAAAAAAGACTTTTTTTTAAACAAGTTTTCCTTTTATCTAAAAAATGTGACCTGTTACATCCAAATTTCATTTTTATCTCAATATTTTGACTTTTTTTCCCCTCATTATTTTGTCATTTTATTGTTAAAAGAAGTCTTTTTTTACAACCTTTCCTTTTTATCTCAGAATTTGGACTTTTTTTCCTCATTATTTTGTCATTTAATCATGAAAAAAATACTTTTTTTAAAACAAGTTTCCCTTTTATCTAAAGAATGTGACCTGTTACACCAAATTTCATTTTTATCTCAATATTTTGACTTTTTTTCCCTCATTATTTTGTCATTTTAATGTAAAAAGAAGTCTTTTTTCACAACTTTTCCTTTTTATCTCAAAATTTGGACTTTTTTTCCTCATTATTTTTTTTCATTTTATCATAAAAAGAAGACTTTTTTCAAACAAGTTTTCCTTTTTTATCGAAATAATGTGACCTGTTACATCCAAATTTCATTTTTATCTCAATATTTGGACTTTTTTCCCCTCATTATTTTGTCATTTTATTGTAAAAAGAAGTCTTTTTTCACAAGTTTTCCTTTTTATCTCAAAATTTGGACTTTTTTTCCTCATTATTTTGTCATTTTATCATAAAAAGAAGACTTTTTTTAAACAAGTTTTCCTTTTTATCTAAAATATTGTGACCTGTTACATCCAAATTTCATTTTTATCTCAATATTTTGGCTTTTTTTTCCTCATTATTTTGTCATTTTATCATAAAAAGAAGACTTTTTTTAAACAAGTTTTCCTTTTTATCTAAAATATTGTGACCTGTTACATCCAAATTTCATTTTTATCTCAATATTTTGACTTTTTTTCCCTCATTATTTTGTCATTTTATTGTAAAAAGAAGCCTTTTTTTCACAAGTATCCTTTTTATCTCAAAATTTGACTGTTTTCTTATATTTTTGTTCTTTTGGCCCAAAAGTTTTGACTTTTTTTTCTCACAAGTTTTCATTTTTATTCAAAAATTTTGCCTTTTTATGTCAAAGTTATGACTATTAATGGGCCCCAAAAAATATCTCAACCGAAGCAAGGTTTCTTTCTTTCTTTCTTTCTAAATTAACTTCGTAATATAGATATAAGTTAGAAAATACATGAAGCAGTAAGACTTTTTTTTTTTAAAAGTAACAGAATAAAATAAAATACGTAAAGATAAAAACTCTGATATACTACCTCTTAGATCTGCACTTGTTTTTGTCTTTGACATTTTCTTTTTGTATAAATTGTTGGACATCAGTGTTTCTTAATTTATCATTTTTGCTTATTTTTTAAGTTTTAAGTCAACATAAATTTCTTTGTAGAATTTCTCAGAGTTAACATTTGTCATAAATAAGTGTTTTTATTTCTTTTTTATTTACAGTTTGGTTTGTTATCATTATTATTAATAATAATAATCATTATAATCAATATTATTATTGTTGTTATTATTTCAAAAATAATGATAACCGTTTTATTGTTATACCTAAATATGTTTCAAGTGAATAGACCCTGGTTTTATGTTCTTGATGTAACTATTCTTTATTCTTTTCTTCTTTTCTTGGTAAATTAATTAACTTATTTTTCCTTGTTTTACCTGTTTTAATGTTTTCATGTGTACAGAGAAATCACACGAGGGATAAACACAAAATTCAATACTTTACGGTTTAATTTCACTTTGTACAGTACATGGTTTAAAAAAATGGAATAACACGCTTTGATTAATTTACAGGTAACCAGTCCGTCTTTACATTATAAATAATCTTCATTTCTCCTCCTCCTCTTCAGCTTCAGGGTGAAGATGAACTCTGTCCGCACCCCTTTGCTCGTCCCTCTGGGTCTTCAGTTGACCTTTGACCTCCTGTCCCACGTGGAGGTCGACCACCGCCGTCTGAACCAGGCGCAGACGAGATTCTCTGATGCAGCGTCTCAGCTTCGCACGACGGTTCTGAAACCAAATCTGCAACAAGGACAGAGAAGGAAGAACGTCAGTCAGAGGAAACGGGAAGTGTAGTGTATCTGAATTTCCTCTTAAATAAAGTCTAAAATTAAAGGTTTGGGTCTAAAGAGCGATTTGACTGAACCTGTATTCGATCCTCGTCCAGGTCCAACCTCCTCGACAGCTGCTCCCTCACCTGGATCCCTGGGTAACAGTTCATCTGAAACACTGACTCCAGGACTTTCACCTGTAACACACACACACATTATTTTGAGCTTGAGTTTCACATAAAATCTTATTTTGTCTGAGGATCCACCTGATTGACTGACGTTACCTGGCTGGTGGTGAAAGCCGTGCGTGGTCTGCGTCCGATGTACCAGTTTGACGACGGTCTGTTAGAGATCAGCTGCTGAGGATGATGATGATGGAACAGACGGTTTTGCTGTTTTGAGCTCAAACTGTTTCCTCTGTTCTCCTCCTCTGCTCCAATCTCTGAATTCAGGAATAAAACAAATATTTAACCTGTTGTTTTTTTGCAACTCGCTCCTAAAAATCTTGGAACAAAAGTCTGTTAAAGTTGCTGAAGCTGCAAAAACAGCTGTTTGGATCATTCCACAGGTGAACAGGTTGATTTAAACAGGTGAGTGTCATGATTGGGTATAAAAGGAGCATCATCCCCAAAAGGCTCAGTCCTTCACAAGCAAAGATGGGGCCAGGTTCACCACTTTGTCAACAACTGCGTGAGCAAATAGTCCAACAGTTTAACAACAATGTTTCTCAACTTTGTCCAACTGCAGGAATTGATGGATTTCATCATCTACAGACCATAATATCATCAAAAGATTCAGAGAATCTGGGGAAATCTCTGCACGTAAGCAGCAAGGCCCAAAACCAACATTGAATGGCCGTGACCTTTGACCCCTCAGGCGGCGCTGCATTAAAAACCCACATCATTGTGTAAAGGATATTAGCACGTGGGCTCAGGAACACTTCAGAAAACCATTGTCAGTTAACACAGTTCATCACTACATCTACAAGTGACAGTTCAAACTCTACCATGCAAAGACAAAGTCACACATCAACAACACACACAAACGCCGCAGAACTCTTTTTGGAAATCATGGACGTGGTGTCCTCTGGGCCAAAGAGGAAAAGAACAATCCGGATTGTTCTCAGGTCAAAGTTCAAAAGCAGCATCTGTGATGGTATGGGGGTGTGTTAGAGCCCATGGCATCATGGGTAACTGTCCCAGTATCTGTGAAAGCAGCATTAATGCTGAAAGGTACAAACAGGTTTTGGAGCAACATCTGCTGCCATCCAAGACACTTTGTCTTTTTCAGGGACGTCCCTGATTATTTCAGCAAGACAATGAAACCAAGACACATTCTGCTCCTGTTACAACAGCGTGG